>CAUYRT010055397.1:0-20659 GCA_963574885.1 Lepilemur ruficaudatus | reverse complement strand
AGCCGGGCATGGTGGCACATGCCTGTAGTCCCAGCTACTTGGGAGGCTGAGGCAGAAGGATCGCTTGAGCCCAGGAGTTTGAGGTTGCTGTGAGCTAGGCTGATGCCACGGCACTCTAGCCCGGGCAACAGAGTGAGACTCTGTCTAAAAAAAAAAAAAAAAAAAAAAAAAAATCACAGGAAACACACAGCCTGACTTTGTCAGAGTTGTTGCTACATTCTTAACAGGTTATCAGACATCATTACTGACCTTTGGAAAGAATGACTTTTTACAATTTGAAAATCCCCTTTATCTTCAACTCCCGCTATCTTAAAGAGCATTAAATCCACATATCTTAGGAGGCATGGCTGTCCAATATGTCCTATGTGTACATTGATTTATGAACCAATAAATGTTTCATACACAGTTGAGATTTTAAATGAGCTTATGATAATTGGACCAAAGAGATACTGGTCCAACTTGGGAGTACTGCAGAAAACCAATCACAGGAGACTATGATGAAATTTTAATTATAAAGGATATTGAATATCCTAGAGTGACAACTCTGTTATGATAGATGTAACACTGAGTTGGAAAGAGGGACAGTGAGATTTTTTTGACCAGTTCTGCTTGAAACCAACTCTGTATTTCTAATAAATTATTGAACCATTCTATGTTTTAATTTTTATGTCTTAAATTTATCATCTCGTTGTCTTTGGTTCACTGGATTTATTAGAGAATTAGCCATTAAATTTAAATGAAGAGAAGTCACAAATTAAAATAAAGTGTTGGTTGATCTGGGGGTTTGTGTATATATATATTTTTTCCTATTCTGTGCTGAAAAGCGGAAGTTGGTGTCAACAAAGGCATATTCTTGTATATGCATCAAGCTAATTGGTTTTAAGATATTTGAGACCATTAATTCAGAGATGTTATGTAGAATAAGTACCAAATTTTTCTTTTCAATTCTGTCAGCCAAGTATAGTATACTTTCTTTGCTTGTGATAGAAAAAACAGAGAGAGAAAACACAAAAATGAAATTGAAGAATCTGTAAGTCATTTCTAAATAACTTTAATAAAAGGCTTTAGATGACATTAATCATCTCATCAAAATGACTTAAAATATCTTTTAATATTCATTAAAAAACACAGTACATTTTAACTTGGCTACTTTGGAGGATTTATATTTTACCCACTTTATAATGTGTTGTACACATAACTGGTAAAGGAATTATGTAACAATTCCAATGGGAATACATGAGTGGGATTTGTATCAGAAAAATCAAAGTCATTTGTAAAACCTTATTACTTAGGCAGAATATTGTGGGTGGGACGATGGTACTGAAAGAGGTTGGGATATGAGATACAAATCTATTTTCCGATTCTCCCCATGCGCACAGTAAATAAACCTCTTTCTCTTAAAAAAAAAAAATCCATGTTGCTTCATGATTTTGCTAAAGGCAGTCATTTAAAAAGCATGTTCAGAAGATCCAATTGAAATCTCTAAAAGAGAAAGAAATTTGTAGTTGTGAGAACAATGGAATAGTATTCTGTATAAAATACTTGGAAATTCATAGCTTCCAAGCAATCCTACAATTCTTAAGTAGAAGTATGTATGTAGTGGTCAGATGTTATATCAGAATCTTAAGAAACAAGGGCATGGAAAAAGAAGGTTTCTAGAGATTCTGATAAATTTCTTCACCTTTTTGGAAGGCAGCTATGCCCACCACTATACCACCAATGCCGGCCCTAAATTTCTTCACTGTTTTGGGATCCAGTTTCTTCATCAATACCCACCTCGTTAGGATCTTGTGAGGATTAAATGAAATTAGATATGCATGGAAATAATATGTAAACTGCTAAGTGCTAAGGTATCATCAGGATGCAAGCGGGACCCAAAAAGCCAATAATTATTTGATACTCTAGATACATGAATGCTTTTGAGAATTGATACTTCTTAGACACAGGTGTAGGTTTGTTTGTTATTTCCAAGCAGCAAACACAATGGGTATAGAAAAGGGAAACTGTGGCCTTTATTTATTTATTTTTTAGAGACAGGGTCTTGCTCTCTTGCCCAGGCTAGAGTGTAGTGCTCAATATAGCTCATTGCATCCTAGAACTCCTGGGCTCAAGCGATCCTCCTGCCTCAGTCTCCTGAGTAACTAGGACTACAGGTGCACGGCACTGCACCTGGCTAATTTTTTAATTTTTTGTAGAGAAGGGGGTCTGAGTGCTGAGATTACAGGCATGAGCCACCACACCCGGCCTGTGGCCTTTGTTGAGGCTGAGCTTAGGTCATATCTTGGAAAACAGTTCAAATTTGAGGTACCTCAACAGTATCTAAATTTTTTGAAATATATTTTTTAAAACACTATCCAAATCAATGAATGCTTTGGCTAAAACCCACTTGAGAACAGGGAAGTTTTTAATGCCAAATGCCCATCTCATTTTATTCTGTGGCTAAAATCCCAAGAATGATAGAGGAGAAACAAAGCCAAACAAGGTTTTCTATTAAAAGAAAAGGTCCCAAGTGATGAATGGAAACTTGGAACACGTTTTAATGGCAATGTAAGAAGCCAGAAATTAGCTGAAATACAAGCTTATGAATTTTGGGCATGAGTCTCAGCTAGAATGTTGTACTAATTTTAGTGAATTAGAAACATAGCTTAAGCTAGGAAGTTGCAATTCTTGTTCCAGAAGAGCTCAATTTACTGCTGGATTGGCCTGGACGCTTGCTACCCCTTTGTCTTACATCATTGGTAAAACGTTGAATGGGATAAGATCAAGATCCCTGTAGCCCCCATTAGAATTCTCCTTCCAAGTTAAAGTATTTCATTAATAAATACTCTGACACTGTTATTCAGAAATTATGAAATCACCTAAATACACTGTCTTTGCAAGCTTTCTTTCTTCATCTTGTCCATATGAATATTTTGGGAGACTTTGTTTAATGTCTCCATGGATTCCAAGATAGACTTTAGCATTTCCTTTAGTGATGATTCTAACAACTAAAAATCTAAAATGCATGTGTGAAAAAATTTTAAAGTCTATTTGGTTGGTTTGAAGTGAGCAGGTTTTTTTTTTTTTTTTTTTTTTTGAGACAGGGTCTCACTCTGTCACCTGGGCTAGAGTACAATGGCACAGCTCACTGCAAACTCAAACCCCCGGGCTGAAGCAATCCTCCTGTCTCAGCCTCTCGAGTAACTGGGACTACAGGTGTGACACCATGCCTGGCTATTTTTTTTTTTTTTTGTAGAGATCGAGTCTAGCTATGTTGCCCAGGTCAATCTTGAACTCCTGGCCTCAAACAATGCTCCCCCCTCGGCCTCCTGAAGTGCTAGGATTACAAGTGTGAGCCACTGCACCAAGGCTCAATGGTGCTTTTTAAAAAATAGGAAATCTGGTTCTCTAGTCACATCTGTAAGTTCTTTTAGTGCCTTGGAAGATCATTTATCTGGTTACAGACACTTGACTGACTTATATCACTTTTATGCTTTCTATCTCCTCATTGATCTTGAGGTTCAAGTTCCACCTAACCATTTTCTTCAATAAAAAATAAAGCATTTGAGTAAGAATCTTTCTAAATATATCTCAACCTTTAATAGTCTATCATTCTTGTTAGGCCACCTTAATTGAGACTACTGATAGAGAAGTTAAAGCCCCCAAATAAAGAATAGTTTGATTTTACCTGTTACTATTATACAATTTGCCCCAAGCCTTTAGCCTATCTCTCCCTTTTTATTGTTACTCATCCAAAGATGACTTGAATCCCTTTGTTTATGCTAAGCAATTTTCAGACACCTCAGCCAAGTATCAATAATACATTAGTTTTTCAGAACTAAACATTTAGAGGATCCCTCTTTAAAAGCCAGTTGTTAATGCCAGATATTTGACTGGATGTATTCCCTTTGGAAGAAGGGAGATGTGACAAAAAATTCAGCTGTTATATTGCATGAAAAATCTTCCTTCCCCCATCCACTGGATGTTATATCTATAAATCATGCTATAGTCATATTGGAAAGTATTTTCCTTCTGGAGATGCATGAAGATCAGGGGATCCATTGCTTTTTAACAAGATGCAATTTTTCAAACTACTTTGGACCACACTAAACATTGGAGGTGTCCATTTGTCTTTCTTTTTAAAAAATTATATTAATATAACATGCTCAGTTTGTGGAGCAACATAAATATACAAATTAAAAATGAAAACTAGATTCTTCCCTATTTTATAGATACTTTTGTAATAGTCAACCCAAAATCTGATCAAACTAATGAGCATGTCCTTTTGCTATGTGGCCAAAAGACTCCAGACCAGTTGGTTTCTCCAAAGTAAAATGATTTTTATGATGTTAATAATAGAAAAAGGAAAATTTTTGTGAATTACAGGAGTTTACTGAGTGCCAGCATTTTTCTTGTAGGCCTAACTGTGTTGTGTTGTGATGGTTTCGCTCCTGTGCCCAGCGGTCTCATGATAGATGTGTTTTACAAATACAGTTAAGAGATACAATTGAGGGATACTATTTCAAAGTTCTTGTCTAGCATAGGGGTAAACAAACATAATGTCCTATCTTATCATGGCTCTTCTCTAATCATGTCACTTTTCTTGTTAGTTATAAGCAAGGAATACCTTTATTTTATAATTTATAATTTTAGTATAAAGTAGAGTGATTGTATATTACTTGTGGGTAGAACCTTTCTTAGGATCCAGCAACTTTATTAGTGGGATTCAGTTCTCCAGGTTTGAAATACGTTGTTTTGTATCTTCATTTGACAATTTGAAGAGAAGAAATCCATAGAAAAATCATTGTGGGCTCTTGATCCCTCCCTCCATAGACATGATCTATCTGTATGCAGCAAAGGGGGAATGCTTGAGTTGTAGCAGCTGTTCTTGAATTTGCTAAAAATAGGATGTGAAGAAAACGACGGAATTAACACTTGCTAATTGAAAGTCTGTAAGGTTTTCTACACTGTGTTGGAGACACAGAAATATAAAACATGGCTCCTGCTTTTAGGTTGCTTATAATTAAAGGAGTTAATATTAAAGCATTTGGATGAATTAAAGAATGATACATGTCAGCCTTCAGAGATATGCTATAGACTGTAAGAGAGAAAAAAAGATCCTCGTGTTTAGAAAAGACGCTGTTTCATGGAATACATAGGCTTTGAGTTGGACCTTGAAATGTATATAAGATTTATTTTTAATTTTTAATTATTGTAGGTACATAATAGATGTATATCTTTACAGGGTACATGTGATACAGGCATACAATGTGAATTAATCAAATCAGGATATTTGGGGTATCCATCACCTCAGGCATTTAACATTTGTGTTAGGAACATTCCAATTCCACTCTTTTAGTTATTTTAAAGTACACCCTAACTTGTTGATTATAATCACTTTGCTATCAAATATTGTTCACTCTATCTAACTATATTTTTTCACCCATTAACCATCCCCACTTTATTTCTCCCTCCTCACTACTGTACCCAAGGGAAAGGGAAAATAAGAAGCTGTTTGTACTTATTAATAGAATTGCACAAGCACATTCGTAAATTTAGTTCTATTCAAAGAATATTAGCTGAGCATCTCTGTGCCAAACTCTGTACTGGCTGCTGGAGATTACAGCATTAGGAACTACTCCATACTCTGTTGTTAAAATACTTCTACGTGTCCTTAAAAAGGTGAATCTCTTGTGAGGAAACAAATCCCTTGAAAGAATTCTCATGACAGAAGTCCCTTTTCCTTGGTGGTATAAAAAGGGGCTGGTTTTTTGGGTAAGGTAATATAAATAATAAAAAACTTACTCTATAAATATAGGGTAAGTTTTAGAAGTAATTGGGAAAGAAATAATTGGGAAAGCTTAACTTTGTTGCACACTAATCTTGCCCATCATCACTGATTTCTTGTCTGGCATAGTTATGGGTGCTTATCTATGTTTGATATTTAAAGGGCCAGACCATAATATAGACTGTTAATGAAGGTGTTAACTGATGATAATAAATTGTTGCATTTAACAACAAAAATAATAATGTACTTTTCAGTCACTGTGCAAATTGCTTTACATATGTTATTTCATAAAATTATAAGAATAACCCTATGAATTTTACTTAATATTGTTTTCCCCAATTAAAATGAGTAAACTGAAGCTTAGGTTAAGTAATGTGTCTAAAGCTACACAGTCATTGGCAGGGGTGTGACTGACTCCAAAGTCTGTGTTCCTAATTACTGTGCTACTCTACTTTTTAATAGGGTGTTCTTGAAAGTCCAAGGGAAGGAATGCATAATGGTGTGGTTGAGACATTAGCATTAATATTCGTAGAAAAGGCACTTACCAACAGTCTGAGTAATCACATTTCAGCAACTGGTGAGGTTGGCAGGAGCCTCAGTACAATAGTGTGAGGAACTGAATCATTATAGTGCCAAATAGAGTATACTATCTTTTTAGTACAATGCCTTTGAAAAGGAGGCTGATTGTGTTGGCTCTATGTTGGCCTTCTCAATCACTGAGGGAGTAAATACTAGTTGCAGCTTATGATCCTGAAACATAAAAATGGATGACCTGGCAGGTGTCCTTGCTGAAAGATGACGAAATTGCTGGAAGACCAGTCCTGGTTTCTATCCTGAGACATGACACTTGGGGGTGTCCATTAAAAACATCACCAAGCCTCTGTCACTTTAATCTCTTCTTTAAATGCCTATGATCTTTTCACAGGCACAGGTCCATGCATGGTAAAGGCAGTGGCCAGGTCTCTGAGCTGTGGGCAGACATGGCAGTGACTGTGACGGCTGGGAGGAGATGAGGGGAGGAAAGGTCACTTTTCCTGACAATTTATAACTTGATTCCACTTATAAGCCATTTATTTTCAGAAATAAATAATGGGTGAGGACATAGGCCAGGTCTACAATTTGTGCACTTGAGAGATTAAGGCTCTCTTGAGATCAAATTACCACAGCAAACAGACAGAGTACTGTAGGGATGTTTGGAGAGGATGCAGACAGAAGAGGGAGAAGCCAGAGACCTAAGAAAGGAGACAGGAATAGGTTTTGATGGAAATTGCTTCCCACTCTGCACCCTGGAGGGAACAAAGAGGACAAATAAGAAGCAGCAGTGATAGGAGGAAGCTGGGAGTTTCTGTGGAATAAAGTTGGTTAGGTCGTGGACTGTGGTGAGTGAATGCACTTGACGGATGGAAGGAAGGGATGTGCTAGTTCAGGCCTTTGAAATCTGGGTTTCAGTATCATAACCTTGACTCCTTCAACTGCCCCCTCGAGGAGGGAAGCATGCCAAAAGTCAGGTCTTGCTCTGACATTGTTCCAGCCCATAGCTAGAAAATGACCCAAAAGGAAAATCTATCATGAGAGGATGCTGGGAGATGAGGAAGAGAAAGGATATTTCAGGGAGTGGGGAAATAGATTTCAAATTCCTATGGAAGAAATGAGAGGGCCTGGGAAGTGTGAATATTCAGAACTGAGCAGCCAAGGCAATGACACAGCACGAAAGGCTCCTTCTGATCCTTCTGCCCTCTCCTTCACTGAAGAGAATGTGTCGTCTGTGTGTTGCATCTGCAGCAATACAACAGGAGTCTTAGGGCACAGAGGCACAGAGCCTACAGAAGATGAGCTGTAGCCATTGAAATTGCTGGCTATTGTAAGATAAATCCCAGACTCCCATATTTTGCTTAATAACACGTTTTTTAAAAACTGCAAAGCATTAATGGAGTCCGAATTCCAGCCTGGCTTGGGAGATTGAGAGTAACTCTCTTGATTTAATGGTTTTGCAGGCTCTTGAAGACATTGTCATCCATTAAAGAAAAAATTTAAAATCATTCTTGAAAGAAAATGTCTTGGGTGATAAATGTAAAAGATTTGCAGTAAGATTAGAAAAAGCTTGAGGGAAGAATCTCTTAAAAATTTTACCAGGCTTTTTCCACTATGATTAAAGTGGGTCAAATAAGAGGTTTACCTGCAGCTTCATGAAGCCTATTTTTTAAAAGGAGAATTTTAAAGGTTAAATTATTGGTTATTTGCCAAGGCGTACACTGAAAGTAAGGGCCACTTGTCTGGTAACAGAATTGAGTGCTGGATCTCAGGATGCTGGTTTTAGGCTGGCTTCCCCGGAACGAGGACAGCATTTGTCACCCCACCCCCACCCCCTTCCTTTTGCCCTGGGAGTTCAACACTTTCTACAGTACTTAAGAGTGTTCCAGCGAAGATCCGGGGGTCAGGTGAATAAAGAGTCTCTATGGGCAATAGCCCCAGAGCGCTTCGTCTGCGTTTGTTTCCTTTGAATGTTAGAGCCGCCGCCCAGGTGCCCATACTTAGCTAAAGCCTCAGTTTGTTTTCCTGAATTGCGCTTGGAAATCTTTTCCTGGGGAGCTGAAAGCCGGAGTTCTAGGGACTTAACTGCTTTTCCCAGACTAATCTCCTTACAAGACCCGTTAAGCAGGCGAGAGATCGTGGAAACTGGATGAACAGGGCGGTGGGGGCAGGGAGAAAGGGAGTGGCAGTGTCCCCGCGGTCTGCTGGGATGGGCGGGTTCATGGTGAAGACGGGGCTGGAGGGGCTGCAGCGGCCGAGCAGCCCGAGGTCGCGGTCCGCCACTTCGGTGCGGAATCCGAGCCTGACATGCTGAGCACTCTCCCCCTCCCCCTTTCCTTCTGCTTCCTTTTCCCTCCCCCTGGAGCAGCAGCGGCAGCATCGGCAGCAGGAAGCGGAGCCGGACTGAGCGGCTCGGAGGCGAGCGGAGGAGCTGGGATATGGGGAGTCAGCGAGGGCGGCGGGGCCAGGAGCCCCTGGAAGGGCCTACGAGGGGAGCGGCCCCCGGCGTTTGCTAGCGCGTGAGCCTTGGGGGAGCGGGCGCAGGGTGGCACGAGCGGAGGCGGAGGCGGGGTCCGGGCGTGGAGCACGGCTGGGGAATCTGCTGCCTCCTGCCCTGCCTGGCTGCCTCCGCCGCGGCCGATGGCTATGGAGCAGGCGGGCACCAGACCTGGGGCGACAGAGCATCCACGACTCCGGCGGCCCATGTTTTGGCTGCTGCTACTGCCTCTCCTGCTGCTGCTGCCGGGCCCAGCGGCCTCCCAGCTGCGATACTCGGTGCCGGAGGAGCAGGCACCGGGCGCGCTCGTGGGCAACGTGGCCAGCGCGCTGGGGCTCGAGCTGCGGCGCTTGGGGCCGGGCTGCCTGCGCATCAACCATCTGGGTGCGCCCAGCCCGCGCTACCTGGAGCTGGACCTCACAAGTGGAGCGCTCTTCGTCAACGAGCGCATTGATCGGGAGGCGCTGTGTGAGCAGCGGCCTCGCTGCCTGCTCAGCTTGGAAGTGCTGGCGCACAACCCCGTGGCGGTGAGCGCCGTTGAGGTGGAGGTACTGGACATCAACGACAACTCACCGCGCTTCCCGCGGCCCGACTACCAGCTTCAGGTAAGCGAGTCGGTGGCGCCCGGAGCGCGCTTTCACATAGAGAGCGCGCAGGACCCCGACGTGGGCGCCAACTCGGTGCAGACTTACGAGCTCAGCCCCAGCGAGCACTTCCAGCTGGACCTTAAGCCCCTGCAGGAGAACAGTAAGGTGCTGGAGCTGGTGCTGCGGAAGGGCCTGGACCGGGAGCAGGCAGCGTTGCACCGCCTCGTTCTCACAGCCGTAGATGGGGGCAGCCCAGCCCGCTCGGGTACGGCACAGATCTCTGTGCGTGTCCTGGACACTAACGACAACTCTCCGGCCTTCGACCAGTCCACTTACCGCGTCCAGCTGCGAGAGGACGCGCCCCCAGGCACATTGGTGGTGAAGCTGAATGCCTCAGACCCAGACGAGGGATCCAACGGTGAGCTCAGGTACTCCTTGAGCAGCTACACGTCGGACCGGGAGAGGCAGCTCTTCAGCATCGACGCCAATGCCGGGGAAGTGCGAGTAATTGGGGCATTGGATTATGAAGAGGCCTCCTCCTACCAGATCTATGTGCAGGCAACTGACCGGGGTCCAGTGCCCATGGCAGGTCACTGCAAGGTGCTGGTTGACATCGTGGATGTGAATGACAATGCACCAGAGGTGGTGCTCACAGACCTGTACAGTCCAGTGCCTGAGGATGCTGCACCCAACACAGTTGTGGCCCTTCTCAGTGTCAATGACCAAGACTCAGGTCCCAACCGGAAGGTAAGCCTGGGCCTGGAGTCCACACTGCCTTTCCGACTGAATGGCTTTGGAAACTCCTATACACTGGTGGTGAGTGGCCCACTGGACCGGGAGCGGGTGGCTGCCTACAATATCACAGTGACAGCCACTGATGGGGGAATGCCACAGCTCACATCCCAGCGGACACTGCGGGTTGAGATTTCAGACATCAATGACAATCCACCAAGATTCCTGAAGGACTCCTATTCCATCTACATCCAGGAGAACAATTTGCCAGGGGTGTTGCTCTGCACTGTACAAGCCACAGACCCAGATGAAAAGGAGAATGCAGAGGTGACTTACTCCCTCCTGGAGAGGGAGATTCAAGGGCTACCAGTCACCTCCTATGTCTCCATTAACAGTGCCAGTGGCAGCCTTTATGCTGTCAACTCCTTTGACTATGAGAAGTTTCGGGAGTTCTTTGTGACTGTGGAGGCCCAGGACAAGGGGAGCCCACCACTGAGCAGCACTGTGACTGCCAACGTGTATGTGGTGGACACAAATGACCATGCCCCTCACATTCTGTACCCTACCTCAACCAATTCGTCAGCAGCCATTGAGATGGTGCCTCGAACTGCCCCTGCTGGCTACCTGGTCACCAAAGTCATAGCCATGGACTCAGACTCCGGGCAAAATGCTTGGCTCTTTTACCATCTAGCCCAGACTTCTGACCTGGACCTCTTTAAAGTAGAGCTGCACACAGGAGAAATTAGGACTACCAGGAAGTTGGGTGATGAGAGCGGTACCACTTTCAACCTGACTGTGGTGGTCCGAGATAATGGAGAGCCATCGCTGTCAGCCTCTGTGGCCATTACAGTGGCTGTGGTGGATAGGGTTTCCAAAATCCTCCCTGACACACAGAGACACATTAAGAGCCCTCGGACATACTCTGAAATTACACTTTATCTAATAATAGCATTAAGCACAGTGTCTTTTATATTTCTTTTGACAATCATTGTTTTGAGCATCATCAAGTGCTACCGCTACACTGCATATGGCACTGCATGCTGTGGGGGCTTCTGTGGCGTGCGGGAGCGGAGCCCCGCAGAACTGTACAAACAGGCCAACAACAATATCGATGCCAGGTTACCGCATGGCCTGAAAGTGCAGCCTCACTTCATCGAAGTTCGAGGGAATGGCTCCCTCACCAAGACCTACTGCTACAAGGCCTGTCTGACAGCAGGCTCAGGGAGTGACACTTTCATGTTTTACAACACAGGGGCCCAGACAGGACCAGGGCCTGGGGGAGCCCAAGCAGCAGTGACTGACAGCAGGCACCTCACAGGCCAAAGTGGGCAGAGTGCTGGGAACCTGATTATTCTCAAAAACGAGGCTGTTTCTCAAAATGAGGTGAGATAGTGGTCGGGGGTCTTCCGCAAACTCCTGCGTTTTTCATATCTCCCCTCCCCAAATATCCCGTGGTTGGCTTTATTGAATTAATAACAGTGATAAGGACTATCTGCCAAACAGTATCTATAGTACTTGTAATTTGATCATAATCTGCTGTGTTTCCTGTCTAGAAAAATAGCACTGGAGAATTGTTTGCTTTTCATTTTCTTTTCAGATATATGAGGACTTGTCCATAAAATTGTTTGAGAAGTGAGGATTAGTCTTAAATACTTGATGTTAAAGCACAGCTCTGTAGAGAACTAGAACAGGCCTGGGAATAAGGATTATGTTTTAGGGAGTGATGTTATGAGATTCAGGGAGAAATGGCCTCTGTTTGTATCATCTATGGGGAAAGTTTTCTTTTGAAATCCTATAGGAATGATGTTTTTTAAAAAAGCTCTAAGATCTCTAGGGACTGTCGTGGTCACCTCAATATGCTATCTCTGTTTATACACTGGGCTATCTACAGTGTAAATTATCTAGTTAATATTTCCAGTAATTGCACTGAATTTATGTGATAGGATCCTCTGGAAATTTATGTCAGAGGCAATAAAGCCATAGAATGTAGACCTCATCCTGAAGCTAAAGTTTGCTTTGGCTGTATGATGTGGTAACTCCTCTGTAGGGGGCTGTCAGAGGAAATGAATGATGGTAAGGCAAAGAGATTAATTTACCAATTTGTCTGGTTAGGCCAAGGAGATGTTAGAATGAGTGGATTAGGGATGTGGGGAGAAGGTGAAGACCAGGACAAACTGGGTTGGGGGAGGAAGAGAAGGAAAAATTCTGCCAGTAGCCACCTTTCTTGGCGTACTCTGAATTCATTGTAAGAAGATTTCCCTGCATTAGCTTAAATGCAGCCTGTAATCTTCTGATTTTCTGTTGACAGTTCCTGTGGTTTTAGTGAGATGTAAAGTAACATTTTCAAGCCCCTCATGTCTTAAGTTAAATGACAATACTTCCAAAGCAAACATTCATTTTCTGGATCTAAAATTTGGTTTGCAATAGCAGAATAAGGCTTGGAAAGTGTCTGGCTTACTATACAGTAAGGTGTGCAGACAGATGTTAGTATATGTTAGTATATGCACTAGTTTTGAGTTGTAAGTAGGCATAAGGCCAGCTTGTTCATTGCTATGAAGAATGTACATAAATTATTGGAAAGTGCACGAATGTGTGAGTGTGTTTGTGTAGTATGTTTGTCTCCATATGCATGCTTGAAATGATAGAGATCTGTTCTGTGATACTTTTTGGATTTCAAAAGCCAAAATTTTGTCCCATAAACAGTGATGAATTGTTATCTTTCCAAACAACTACTTTGTATCTAGGACTTTTAGAGCTTCTGCAAAATGAGTTAATGATATTTGTCCCCTATATTTTTATGATGTATTTTCATTGACATATTGCTGTCTTTTATTAAAGTTCATATTGTCACACTCCAAGTTCATGGTAATCTTGAGAAAAGTAATGCACAAGTACAGAAGTTCCCATTCTTGATTGAGAGTAGATTTTCTCATGGACATTGCAGATAGATTTATTCATTTATCAGGAGAGCCTGATGTTAGTCAACGTTTAGTAGCCATAGGAGACAGATTGCAGATTAAGAAAAATAGGGGAGAAATCAAAGAGTTTCCAGATTCTTTAGATCTTAGCTTTTGAAAGCATATAAAAGGGTTCCACTTTAAATAAGGTTGCTGTAGACATTTGCTTAACAAACTCCTTTGGGATTGGGGTGGACTGCAGGTGGTGAGCATGGAGAGCTACCCAAGCCAGGCTCAACTTTGTCACTGGCTGCGAGCTAGAAGCTCAGATGAATGACACTGTTACCTTCCCTCTCCTGACTCAAAACTTGGGGCAATTTGATACATAAACTATTTCTGTATTACACTGACCTGTATGTTAATACGTACTTTGGTACACAAACCTCTAACATAAGGAGAAAATTATGTCTGAAAGTGCTTGCTCTTGTGGGATTGCCAGGAGAGTGTATGATTTTAATAAAGGTAAATTTCTGCCAGACACTTTTAGAAATCCAGTGAAGAGTTCCAAGATCCACAGCTCCTGAAATTATTGCAATTATAGGGAGAGAGTGAGTCACATTGTTGCAGTATGGCAAAATGTGAACTAAAGTCACTCAACTCTGAAAGTCATTATTGCTAGATTAACCTGTTAAATTCCCATGTTGGGCTTGCTTTTTTACCTACCTAGTTACTACAGATGGCAGGAGGGTCCTGGGATACAGTTAATGTCATGTGCTTACATTAAAATTAGATGAGAATCGGAGAGGAAGAGTAAGGGAATTTGTACTCACTGACCACCCTGCTATACAAAACTGTTCTGCTTTGCAATATATATGTGATTTCATTACCTGTAAGTCATGCATTCAACAAACATGTATTAACATCTGGAATATGAAGAAATAAGCTCAGAGAGGTTAGGTAACATACACAGTCACACTGCTAGTTGTATTTTAAGTCATGTTTGACTCCAAAAGCTGCGCTTTTCTTCAATAGTATAAGTAGATAGCAATCCCGGTGTTTCTATTCCTTTTGATATGGGATATTCAGGCATTTAAGCTACCACTAGTTCACCTAGTAGTATAAATTAACTGCTTTAATTATTCATTGCATAGAAGCAGGTAACACACGGGAGGTTCAGTGAGTAAAATGTTACTACCAAGCTAATATATTTTTGTTTATTTGCTTTACTATTGGCAAAGCCTGTTAAGATCTTTTATGTCTGTTCTTTCACTGATTTTTCTCTTGTTGCTTATTAAACATCAGCATTTAACACCAGACTCTAATCTTTGGGTGGATTTTTACCCCCAATGGGCTTATTTCATGAGTCACTTGTGCAGTAAGGATTTTGAAGTAACTATTTGACAATGGGGCAGAATTTCTTTTTGCAGATTTCTGAAAACCTGTTATTAAATGTGGTTAGCACCCCCTTCAGAGTCTCCTTGAAAATAAACGAAATCTTAAGGTAGATTCTGTGTATTTGTAGTCCTGGTGCTGTGATTGCTAATGAGTCGCTTTCAGCACTCTGGCCAGATTTGTCCAACAGCACTTTAGTGGTACCAAGTTGGCACAACATGTGGAAATTACAAAAGAGTAGCAGAGATAAGTTTGCAATCACTTTCACTTATTTTAAAGCAGTTTGTAGTCACTAAATCTTTAGTTATTTTTGCCACCATCTGTGCATGGTCACCCTAATTCCAGATATAGTGACCTGAAAGAGTTAACCCTTCTTTCAGTGGCACCTGATTTATTTTTTCCAGGATTGACTTTTCTATCTGGCAACTCTATCCTGGAACAGAGTTTACACTCAGTGTAAAGTCACGTGGTGGTGAATTTATAAACATTGCACAGTGGTCAGAACAGACAAAGGAATTGTGTCTGTCAAGTTCCATTCTATTGTTTCATCCTCTAATAGTGACTTTTTAGTGGGTGGGGCTGTTTTTCTATTTTCATATTGGTTATAGGACTATTTTTCTGAGAAAAGGTTTATTTTTTTTGTTCTGATAATACAATAATTTCTTTAAATTACCTCCTTCCTCAGTTTTTCTGCAGACTGCTGAGCCAGATGAAATTATGGCTGAACTCTTCTCTCTTTATCTTGTACATATTCTGACTGATGAAGAAATCTATTTGTTGTAGCTTGAATGTCATTGGCCTACTCTTTCATCTGACCCAGCAGTGAGCCATCACAAGGGCATCTGGTCTAACTCAGAGTGCTCTGCAGGCAAACAGGCTGGCATATTATACATTGTCTACTGGCATGTTGTCTGCTTGATAGAATAGGAGAGTCAGTTCCGGACACTTGGCTTGGTTGGCTACCAAGTTTTGCTCTCAATGAGAGGTCAGAATAGTGTCAGTTTGCAAATGTTTGAAGAAACATTCCTGTCACCAACCCTGGAGGGTTAGCTGAATTTGATGGAGTTTTACAGATGTCTTTGGATGTGGCTTTTATAGGACTTTACCTGGATCAACATTTCTGTGCATATTATAATATGAATACAAAGTTAGCTTGTCCATATGATAATATTTGGAGCAGTATAATCTATAATGATGATTTTAAAAATCCAGGGTCAAGAGTATTCCTTAGCAGTGTTTTAAATCTGCTAACCTAAAAATTACACAAGGATTTTTCTTTCAAGAACTTGAAAGAAAATTCCTCGCATTGACAACTGTCAATATCTGACATTGCAAAGGGAAAGAGAAATGTTAGTTCTTTGATACATCCGCACCGTCGGTTCCTTTCTGGCCTTGCAGGGTCAGAACTCTGGGCTTCAGGGAGGTGCAACTGGGAATGAGGGCGTGGCTGCTGTGCTAGCAGGCTGCGCATCCGGAATAAGCAGACTTAGCACTTTCCGTTGTACGGGAACCCATTGGGTATGTTCTAAAGTTATGTTTATTTCAATTTCCTCCTCCATGGATTAGGGTTCTACATGACTGTTTGAAGAGGAAAGTATTCCATCCAGAATTATCAAATTTATCATCTTTTCATTTTGATTTACTAGAAGACCAATATTTAACATAACTATTACTTTAAATGCTATATTTCTTTTTGCCTGAATGACCAACAGTCTGTGTGTTCCTTTTCTGTTGCTTTGTAACAAACTACCACAAATTTGTGGTTAAAAACATCACCTACTTGTTATCTCCCAGTTCCGCACCATGTGGCTGAGTTCTCTGCTCAGGTATTCACAAGACTGAAATCAACATGTCCGCTGGGCTGTGTTCTCTTTTGTAGGCTCTGGGGAAGAATCCACTCTCAAGCTCATTCAGATTGTTTGCAGAATTCAGTTCATTAGGGACTGAGATCTCCATTTTCTTGCTTTTGGCTGAGGAGCATTCTCAGCTCCCAGAGGTTGCTCTCAGGTCCTGTGTCGTGGCCATCTTCATCTTCAGACCTGGCGCTGGAGAATATTCTCTCACATGGAATTTCTCTCATGCTTCAAAGCTCTCTGACTTCTGTCTCTGACCTCTAAACCCAGATTTAAAGGGCTCATGTGATTAAGTCAGTCCCACCCAGAGGATCTCCCTTTCTTCAAGCCAGTTGTGCTATATAACATACATAATCATGGGAATAAGGTCTATCACAATCATAGTCTTGGAGATGATGCGGGTGTGTATACCAGGGGGTGAGAATCTTGGCTTAGAATTCTGCCTACCAGAGTTTAAATCAATGTTCACAAAATATCACTATGAAAAATCTGCAGTGGATACATCCTTAATAGAGTCGTATTAGGAAGGAAAAGGAGATATTCCATGTAGTCATATGTCTCAGAGGACAGTTTATTGATGGCTTCCATGCAGATTTCCATGGTAAGAAGATAGCATATTATTTCACTGAGTCATGTGAGTTTATGAATAACATAGGGTATTTTTAACCTGTTTTACTTTAAATCTGTCTTATAAGAGGTGATTCATTCTATGTAGCTCAAATATTCTATGGTAGAAATAATAAATAATATCATAACAGGACAAATTAAATGTTTGCTATAATTTTAATAGAAACTCAATTGAGTTCTTGTTTTTTAATAATACTGCGTCACCCATATGGATGATCTAATTGAGTTTTCCACGTCTGCAGTTTTCAACTATTATTCTACCAAATGACTAAGCTTTGGAGCAACAGGACATATTGGGGTACTTTACCATTTGAAATTAAGCATCATCCTGGGATGTACCATTCAACTATTAGAGAGCTAAACAATCATGGTTCCTTCAAGGCCTTAATATATGTCTCGTTGTGTCTGATATATCAGGAGTCATTCTTTCAACTTGAACTTTTTCAAGTTTAATCAAATTCTAGGTGAAATTCGTGTACTTTTTATTACTTTTAATTTTGTATTTTTAAAAAATAAATAAATATCTGGGAAACTCAGAAGTAAAAAAGAAAAAAAAATATTGTTTCATTCCATGTAAATATATTTAAAACACAGACTTTCACTTTGGAGGAACTAAACATGACTACCAGCCAAACTCATCCATCAAGAAAGTAATTTAATTTCTCTCTAAAGTACAGTTTCTCATTTTTATAATTAATTACAATAATGTTGACCTGGTGTGATAGTTTGTTTATTTAAAAACATTTTAAAAATCTATCAAATACCAGATCCCTTCCAGGCTCTGAGGATATAGCTATGCATTTATTAATATCTGAGGATATTCGTATGTCTTATGAGCAAAACAGATACAATCCCTTTCATAGAGTTTGTGGTCTGACAAAGAAAGAAAGGATTGGAATAAATGCAATAGTATGTACAAAGTGCTTGTCCCATTGTCTAGTCTTGTGTGGCTACTTAAAAACATAATGATTGCTTTCTTCCTTTTCCTTTCCCTGCCTGATCTTACTGCCTTAAGAAATCTCATAACTATGTTTCTGGCAAATGAATTTGAGAAGCATGTTGTTGCTGATGGACTATTATAGAAAATAGTGGCATGTCAAGTTAAACATGTCACTGAGGAAGTGAGATTGTGTAATGAACTGAGTTTCCTGGTCAATCCTGCTAGAACCGTGCCTTTCAGCAAAATGAGTTTGGTGGTTTCATTCCAAAGATCAAGTTATGGCAATTTTCATCATGAATGTTACCCAATCATAGAAAAATTGGCAACATTTACTTAACAGATGTTAGAGTCTTTCTTGAAGGAAGATTCTCTCAGCTGATGAGCTAACACTAGTGTTGCTGATGGCAAGGGGAGAGATGGTGACGATGATGATTAATAAGAAGTATTTCAGCCACATTTTCAGGTTTATAAAATGATTTGCAAATATTTTCTCTTGTGTTCCCTCTAACACCACTGGTTGGAAAATGGGAACTCCTTTCATTTGGTCTACAGATAGTCTTATGCCACTTTGTATGGAACATCCACAACATTTTGTGGACTTGAAAACCAAAACTAAAGCAGCGTACATATTCATATCTTTCCAGCAATGTGGAATTAGACAAGAGAGGGCAGTTAGTGTGTGTGTGTGAGTGTGTGTGTGTGTGTGTGAGTGTGTGTGTGTGTGTGTGTGTGTGTGTGTGTGTAGGGGGGGTCTTTGAAGTATCTCAGAGTTACAACTTTTCTTGGGCCTTGACTTTGGCTGAATCTCTGAATACCAAATAGCCATCCCCAAATCTGTCTGAAAGTTGGGAAGCTGATCACGTCTCCCCTGGATGTTATGAAGAAGTGTGTCTATGAAACACTTTGCATTCCTTGAATGAATTATATGACTGATAGGAACAAGAATTATTGACACTTTAGAATAGTCTATTGGAATTACTGTGGCTTTGTGTCTATCAAATATGGTAATTATAATACAGAGGAAAATACAAAATACAACCTTTATCCCCAGTCTTTCCACTCAACTAGACCTTAATATTCAGTGACAGGGCGACTTTAATCTCCACCCATGAAAAATGTGTTTGGAGGAATGTCTATCACATGTTTTTCATAGTAACATTTTTCTAATTGATACAAGATGGTGATGGTCGGCCAGGCACAGTGGCTCACACCTGTAATCCTAGCACTCTGGGAAGCCAAGGCGGGCGGATCGCTCAAGGTCAGGAGTTTGAAACCAGCCTGAGCAAGAGCGAGACCCCATCTTTACTAAAAATCGAAAGAAATTAATTGGCCAACTAAAAATATATATAGAAAAAATTAGCCAGGCATGGTGGCGCATGCCTGTAGTCCCAGCTACTTGGGAGGCTGAGGCAGAAGGATTGTTTGAGCCAGGAGTTTGAAGTTGCTGTGAGCTAGGCTTACGCCACAGCACTCTAGCCAGGCAACAAAGTGAGACTCTGTCTCAAAAAAAAAAAAAAAAAAAAAAGAATCTAATCAGGCTGGGTATGGTTGCTCATGCCTGTAATCCTATCACTTTGGGAACCTGAGCTCCCAAAGTGGGAGGATTACTTGAGGCCAGATGTTTGAGACCAGCCTAAGCAATATAGCCAGACCTTGTCTCTACAAATAAATAAATAATAATTTAAAAAAATTAGCTGGTCGTGGTGTCACGTACCTGAAGTCCCAGCTACTCAGGAGGCTAAGGCTGGAGGATTGCTTGAGCCCAACAGTTTGAGGTTGCAGTGAGCTGTGAGCTGTGATGACGCCACCACTGCACTCTAGCTGGGACAGCAGAGTGAGACCTTGTCTCAAAAAAAAAAAAACAAGAATCTATTCAATGACTAGTCACACAAATACAAAAGATATATGTATAAGGATGTTCATAGCATTAAAAAAATTTTTTTAGTGTTTTACTTTTTTATTGATACATAAGATATATATATTTATAGGATACATGTGATATTTTGGTACACACCTACAATGTAATGATCAAATCAGCACAATTAGGATATTCATCAACTCAAACATTTATCATTTCTTTATGTTGGGAACATTTAAAATCTCTTCTAGCCATTTTGAAATTATTGTTAACTATAGTCACCCTGATGTACCACTTCTATGTAACTGTATTTCTAGACCCATTACCCAATCTCTCTTTATCCCCACCCTCCCCATACTTCTTAGCTTCTGGTAACTATCATTCCACTTTCTCCCTCCGTGAGATCAACATTTTGGGCTCACATGTGTGAGGGAGAACCTGCAGTATTTGTCTTTCTCTGCCTGGCTTATTTTAATGACCTCCAGTTCCACTTATGTTGCTGCAAATGACAGGATTTCATTCTTTTTAATGGCTAAGTAGTATTTCATTGTGTATATATACATTTTCTTTAGCCATTCATTAGTTGATTGATTCTATATCTTGGCTATTGTGAAAAGTGATGCAATACACATGAGTGTGCAGATATCTCTCTAATATAATGATTTCCTTTACTTTTTTTTTTTTTTTTTTTTTTGAGACAGAGTCTCACTCTGTTGCCTGGGCTAGAGTGCCATGGCATCAGCCTAGCTCACAGCAACCTCAAACTCCTGGGCTCAAGCGATTCTCCTGCCTCAGCCTCCCGAGTAGCTGGGACTACAGGCATATACTACCATGCCCGGCTAATTTTTTCTATATATTTTTAGTTGGCCAATTAATTTCTTTCTATTTTTAGTAGAGACAGGGTCTCGCTCTTGCTCAGGCTGGTTTCAAACTCCTGACCTTGAGCGATCCTCCCGCCTCGGCCTCCCAGAGTGCTAG
>CAUYRT010055396.1:0-33176 GCA_963574885.1 Lepilemur ruficaudatus | reverse complement strand
GTGCCAATTCCAGGCCAAGGCCTTAAGAAGCCTGGCAACTTCCACTTTTGCTTTCTTACCACCCTGAGCCACCGTGTAAAGAACTCTAGGCTATCCTGATGGAAAGAGGGCTCTCACAGAAAAAAAGGCGAGGTGGGGGCCAAGGCGGGAGGTTCGCTTGAAGTCAGGAGTTCGAGATCAGCCTGAGCAAGAGTGAGACCCCGTCTCTAATAAAAATAGAAAGAAATTAGCTGAACAATTAAAAATATATAGAAAAAATTAGCCGAGCATGGTGGCGCATGCTTGTAGTTCCAGCTACTCGGGAGGCTGAGGCAGGAGGATCGCTTGAACCCAGGAGTTTGAGGTTGCTCTGAGCTAGGCTGATGCCATGGCACTCTAGCGTGGGCCACAGAGTGAGACTCTGTCTCAAAAAACAAAAACAAACAAAAAAAAAAAAACCAGTATTGAGATATAATACACATACCATACATGTCATCTATTTAAAGTATACAATTCAATGATTTTTAGTGTATTCACATATATATTACCAGAGTCCATTTTAGAACATTTTTATCACCTCAAAAAGAAACTCTGTAACCCTGTATCTTTTAGCTATCACCTTCTTATCTCCCCACCCTGCCCCCTAAGCCCTGGACAACCACTAATTTACTTACTGTTTCTATAGATTTGCCTATTGTGGAAATTTTATATAAATTGAATCATGTATGATCTTTTGTGACTGCCTGCTCTCACTTAGCACAACGTTTTCAAGGTTCATCCGTGTTCCGACGTATGTCAGTACTTTATTCCTTTTTATGGCTGAATAATATTGTATGGGTAAATATTCTACATATTGCTTACCCATTCATCAGTTGTTAAACATCTGTGTTCTTTACACATTGTTATTGGGAATAAGCTGCTGTAAACATTTGTAGATAGGCTTTTCTGTGGACATGTTTTTATTTCCCTCAGATATAGGCCTAGAAGTGGAATGGCTGGGTTATATGATAACTCCATGTTTAATCATCTGAAGAACTTCCAGACTATTTTCCAAAGTAGCTGTACCATTTTGTATTCCCACAGCAGTATATGAGGGTTCCGATTCCTCTCCATCCTGTACAACACTTATTATCTGATTTTCTGATTATCATATCCTAGTGGGTATGAAGTGAGTTACCCATGAGAGGGTAACTTAAGTCTTTGTGTCTCCACCATATATTAGTGATAGTCCAATTTCTTCTTAGCACTTTATCATATTTCAAAAATTTACTGTAGATAGCATGTCAAATTTTGAATGAGGTAGGAAATAATATTATAGATTAACTTGTTTAACGTTAGAGTTGGCTTTTTTTTTTTTTTTTTGAGACAGAGTCTCACTCTGTTGCCCAGGCTAGAGTGCCGTGGTGTTAGCCTAGCCTCACAGCAACCTCAAACTCCTGGCCTCAAGCGGTTCTCCTGCCTCAGCCTCCCGAGTAGCTGGGACTACAGGCATGTACCACCATGCCTGGCTAATTTTTTCTATATATTTTTAGTTGTCCAGCTAATTTCTTTCTATTTTTTTTAGTAGAGACAGGGTCTCCCTCTTGCTCAGGCTGGTCTCAAACTCCCGAGTTCAAACGATCCTCCCACCTCGGCCTCCCAGAGTGCTAAGGATTACAGGCGTGAGCCGCCATACCCAGCCAGAGTTAGCCTTTTTAAATGTTCACTTTTATGCAAAAATATTTAAAAATTCAAAGATCTGTTGGCTCTGCAATGATAACATGAAATATAAAAAACCAGTTACTCGTGTTATATTGAAATTGTCCCAATATGCAGTTAGCATTATATATATAGAATCACAACTTTAATTTCAAAGAATTATATTATCATTTAAGCAAGTTGTACAAAATATGTGAATGTTTTCCTACTCAATAATTTAGACCAGAATTTAAAGTTTTAATTTGAATTTCTCACATTATAATTCTAATTCATAAAATGTATTTAAAATAACCTAAAGTAAGGCCGGGCGCGGTGGCTCACGCCTGTAATCCTAGCACTCTGGGAGGCCGAGGCGGGTGGATAGCTCAAGGTCAGAGTTCGAGACCAGCCTGAGCAAGAGCAAGACCCCGTCTCTACTATAAATAGAAAGAAATTAATTGGACAACTAAAAATATATGTAAAAAATTAGCCGAGCATGGTGGCGCATGCCTGTAGTCCCAGCTACTCGGGAGGCTGAGGCAGAAGGATCCCTTGAGCCCAGGAGTTTGAGGTTGCTGTGAGCTAGGCTGACGCCATGGCACTCTACAGCCCGG
The DNA here is from genome assembly GCA_963574885.1 of Lepilemur ruficaudatus. Taxonomy (NCBI): domain Eukaryota; kingdom Metazoa; phylum Chordata; class Mammalia; order Primates; family Lepilemuridae; genus Lepilemur; species Lepilemur ruficaudatus. Next base: position 30,906 of record CAUYRT010055396.1, on the reverse strand, counting down.
GCAACAGAGTGAGACTCTGTCTCAAAAAATAAAAATAAAAAAAATAAAAAAAATAAAATTTCTCTTGCAGAAAATGGGGACTCAGTAAAGTTGTGTTAAGCAGAATAGACAGAGGTAAGAGTAAAGGAAAGTTTGGCAACAGCGTCAATAGAGCAGAGAAGCTAAAGGCACAAAGCTCAATGGATATTTGGGAGAGATTCTGGAGGATAAAGTCAAGAGCAAAGGAGATAAAGAGGATATAGGATTAAAGGGATGTGATAAGAGAGTGAAATATATCTGGTAAATTTTCTAGAGGTAGAAATCAAGATCCAGAATGCGGCCATCTGAGTAGTTAGGGAAATGGAAAGAACTGAAAGCCCCTGGTGCAGAAGATAAGGAATTATGAACTACAGCTGGTGACTAGTTTATCATTAGAGCCATTTTTTGTTACCTACCATTATGGGTATTAGTGAATGGTGAAGAAAATGATTGAAAAGTGGCATACATCACTAGATTTCCTAAACCAGAGGAGGGTGAGTTACTAAAGGGAGTCTTCAGAAGAATGAGCTGAAAATTGGCAACAGGAATCAGGAGAATGCTGGACCTGATAAATGTGTTGCAGGGAAAATGAGGGTCCTCCCTTTTGAAACGATATAAGGAAGGCAATATTATCAGAAAAAGGTCAGAAAGTAGGCAGAAATTCTAGTAGATGTTTATACAGGTGGAAGGAATTCTTGGCTACACAAAATGAAAAAATACTGAAATCACTGAATCCTTTACCCCCTTTTTTAAAAAGCATATTTAGAAACATATTTTAGTAACAATTGTGGTGGGATTATGGACTTTCCTCTGACTCATCCAGGGATTTTAGGTAACAGCAGACACTCTAGAAAGAATGACTGGAAGATCAGCAGGTGGAGAGCCAGGCTGATCTGGAGCAGTAGTGGGGAAAGTAGGCAACTGGAGGGTGTAGGGACAAGTACGAATTTAAAAATAAGACTCTTGGCCAGGAATGGTCACTTACACCTGTAATCCTAGCACTCTGGGAGGCCAAGGCAGGAGGATTTCTGGAGCTCAGGAGTTTGAGACCAGCCTGAGCAAGAGCGAGACCCCATGTCTACTATAAATAGAAAGAAATTAGCCAAACAACTAAAAATAGAAAAAATTAGCCGGGTACAGTGGCACGTGCCTGTAGTCCCAGCTACCTGGGAGGCTGATGCAGGAGGATCGCTTGAGCCCAGGAGTTTGAGGTTTCTGTGAGCCAGGCTGATGACACGGCACTCTAGCCCAGCCAACAGAGTGAGATTCTGTCTCAAAAAAATAAATAAATAAAATAAGAGCGTTAATAAGATTTCCCTCCCCTCCCCACCTTTTTTTTTTTTTATCAGAGCATTACTTTAGAAAAGTTGCAATTACAAGTGCATTCTCCTCTCTTTAGAAATGTATATACACCTTTTGGAAGACTAGAGAAATGTTTTGTCAGCTTTATGACCAAGGAATGTCTTTATCAATGACCTGGGAACCATCTCTTTGAAATGTGAACATCAAGAAGAATTGCCTCTGCCTCTCAGTTTCTGGGCTAAGATAGGAGCGTAACTTCTTGTGTGCCTTGCTCCTAGTTGCAAACTATCCCATGTCATAAAGACATGAGAAGTTTCTTTTTCTTCTGAATAAAGCCAATTGGCTAACACAGACGGTCACCCCAACTATCTGGTAAAGTTAAGATAAACTGTGTTTGACACATGGTATGGTCAGGTTCTCTTACTTGAGGACCAGTTGTTATTTATCTTGAAAACTTGTATGCAATGGATTGTTATCTGCTTGGCTATAAAAAAGGATGAAATTTCTTTTTATCTTTTTGGTGGATTGCCTGTGGTGCACATCATATTCTGGTTTAATGCTTATTCAATAATAAAAGTGTTTTCTCTCCCTACTGCCTTTGTGGAGAGGATTTCTGGGCTGGGAGATTTGGTTTTTAATTATATTTCTCCAATAAGGGTTGGATAGGGATTGTGCATCTAAAGGATCTTAATATATTTAACAAAAGTCAAATTTCTAACTATACTTTCAGTGAACTATTCCTTTCAGTTACAGGAATTCTGTAAACTTTCTAATGTAGATGTCTTGTCAACACTGGTGATTTTTGACCCCTGCGGCTTGATTCAAGCATAAGCATGGACGGCTGAATTAGGTGACCTCAGAGTTCCTTTTAGCGCAGAGGGACTATTTTTTTTCATGGAATAGCAAAGTCTGATTCAATTAACTTCCCGCATTCATTCATTAGCACATTATATATGAAATTTATTTATTCTTTATTACTTTGGCATCAATAAGTATTACCTTGGCGTACAGTAGTTCCCCCTTAACAGTGGTTTCATTTTCCACAGTTGCATGATTATTAACAGTCCAAAAATATTAATTGCAAAATTCAAGAAATAAACAATTTATAAATTTGTTTCAGACATTTTAAATAATTTTTTTTACTTTATCCCTTGACATATCCATTAACCCACACTTGGAGACAGTGACACTGTTCAGGAAAGCAGTTCACATGGGTTGAAACTGCCATTGTAGATCCTGGGAGATAGACATGACACAGATTTTTAAAAAAATGCCAGTTTCCAGGGAACCAGCTCCTGCTTAATGAGGTCTGGTAAAAATTCAAGATAAAACTCTCATGGATTTGCCGAACCAAAGTGCCACTTAACAGACAATTTGCTTAGTCTGTGAACTGCTCTCATTCACTAAACTTCCTTTTTAGCTGTTATAAACTTTATCTCATCAAACTCTCATCTTCTACCTACACAGAGTTGCATTTTAAATGATAAATTTTGGGGAAGGAGGAGGATAGAAGGTGTTTCATGAATGACTGGGGCCAGTCAATAGCCAGGCAGATGTCTGTCTGTCTTATGAAGATGAAGAACTGAATCCTGAATTGTGACTTTCTCTGGGCCGGTCTGATCCTCTTCACTCTCATAGGACCTCTCACCACCACTATGATACACTTGCAGGGTGACCTCTGGCTGTTTTTCCAGATATCATTGTGAATGTTGTAAGTTTAAATTGCATGCCATTCTGAGTAGCATGATGAAATCTCAGGCCATCCTTCCTGGGAAGTAAATCATCCCTTTGTCTAGTCTATCCATGCTATATTCATTGCCCAACCCCGCTAGTCACTTAGTAGTCATCTTAGTTATCATATTGAAAAACCATGGGATCTATAGGGTTGGGTATTATCTTTAGTTTCAGGCATCCACTAGGGATCTTGGATCTTCTGCAGATGGTGGTGGTTGGGGGGTGTTCTGGACTAACCTCTTAGGCCTAATTTATATCAAGGATTACATAAGTAATGTTTTTTGTGTGTGTACCAGACATCAAAAAATAGGAGCAAGTATTGAACTTTGAATTTTGGTTACTGATGACATACTCCTCCAAATATTCCCCATTGCCTATGTTATCTATCCTTGTACTATTTCCTTTTCATTTTTTTCATTTTTTTTTCTTCTTGGAGTCATTTCATCTCCCACTAATTTGTTACTTACCAAAGGAGTGCTCACAGATTTCTCATATATACACTTCTTTTGAAATTCACAATGGTGTCTTTGCTTCCTTCTGATTAGGGTTTCAGTTTCATTCTAACTACTATGGCCTCTTTGGTATCATTCACTTTCCTTAGGAGTCTCTCAGTACAAATGCCAAACTAATGTCAAATACTTTCTTGGCCTCCATTAGCATGCATACAATTTATTAACTTTTCTCCTTTTGTCCTGAAGCACAGTTTCTGTTTATCTGGCCCTCCTGGGTTCTGGGAGCCTCAGCAGCCATCCCTGAGAAGGTAGGCACTGTGGAAAGCCTGCTTGTTAAATACAAAGCTCCAAGTCTTGCTATCACCCTGCCCAGATGAACCACTATTTAATCTTCATTTGTTATCAGGCTGACAACACTAAACAAAGAGCCCCTGCTTCACAAGTTAGCTCTTAAAAATCATCTTAATTGACTGCTTTTGATACTGCACAGTAGCTACATCCCCCAGACAAACTACTGGAGATACAATGATTACAATGAGAGCAGAACAGGAAATGTTTGCTTCCAGAACAATGGACTTAATGAATGAAATATGGGAGGGGGCTTTAAAGGCTTTTAGGTTAGCTCTTTTTCTTTCTAAAAGATTTCTTGTTCATTTTCCACCTCTAGTTTAAGAAGGCAAAGAAACAATGGCCTCTTAACAATGTTTCTGAGATGACCTTTTCTGTCTTCAGTGTCTGTATAGAAAACTATAACTCCCTGGAGCTAGAATCAAAGAAACCTTGTGGGGGGGGGAAAGCAGTAAAGCCCCCAGGCAGATAAGGCCTTGGACCATTATTTCCAGAAAGAATATAAACAGAAGTTCCAGAAATAACATAAAGTCAGACTTCATGAACTATTCATCACATCTGATTTAATGGGATCATTATAACTGGCATTCAGCATGTGTTAATAGCATCTAACTCAGAGATGCTTTCTTTTTCATTTTTTTGACTGTTGAATGAATAATGGTCCATGATTTAGGTTTTTTTAAATAGCTCCTTTAATATCAACTCTTTTGGTAAGAAAAGCTGGTAAAATGTATGACATTTATTTTATATTAGCAGCATGGAAAATGCGTGTTTGTAATCAAGGTAGATTTTCACATTGCAGCTCTAATGATTTCTTATGAAAAGTGGGTGTTTATACGGAGTGCATCTCCAGCATAAGAATCAAATGGCAGTGTATTAACCAGTGATGGGAGAAAAAGTGCAGATAGTAGGATACTAAAGCAAGCAAAATATACTTTTCAAAGAGTTTATCACTTTATGGAAACTTTCACAAGCTAGTAATACAAATTTATGGGCTTGTACTTCCCTTTGTGTACAAGAAATTATGTTCTGCTGAAAGAGCAGAGAGAAGCCATTCTTTCATCCCACTTTCACCATGACTCTCCATAAGGGTACATTCTCTGTACTTTCTGGTGTGATGTACAAAGAGGACACAATATTTCCTTTGAGATCTAGCCTTAAGGAAATAGCTAGATAAGGGATAATGCCATCCTCTAAAGTTCTCCGGAGCCTCCTAATCTGGGATCCTACTAATTATGAGCCTCTATTCATGCTGACATCACAGGGAACTTCATGTTCAGGAAGGCTGAGAGTGAGATGACAAATGACCAAACGAACAGAAGGGCTGGCTGGCACTTTTGCTGACACAGTGTATATTGTGGATGTAGGCTGGAGTTGGTATGACAAGGTAGAATAATGAAATCTATGTAATTGGAAAAAGGACTGATTTAAACATTGCATCCCATTCCTCAGCTCAAATTATAAAATACAGTCACATCTATTTTTGCATGTTTCAATTAAATACCTTTTCAATTAAACCCCCATATTGCCTCTGGTGAAAATACCCCCTTTTCCTCCCTCTCATCATTCCGCTTATGATAATCTTGAGTCCTCCAGGACTTTCACAACTATCTTTTGGACACATTATGCAAATTTGCATACTCTTGCTCCTGGATACTTCCAATTTTATGTTTTAATGCCTTCTTTCAGAGAAAAAGAACACTAACTACATTAGCATTTCCGTGTTGGAAGAAACCAGCTCATGTACCCCAGGTCACTTTCCTCTCAAAATCTTCTGCATGTTTCCTGCTGGCTCCTTTTTCCAGCTCTCATTTTCACTAGCAGCTTCCAAGGTATATATATACTTTTCAAAAGAAACCTCTTTCCTAGCTCCACAGTCAAATTAATCCTGTGATTAGCAAGCCTTATTTCCATCCTTCCTACCTGCAAAGACCATGCGAATATGGATGTGTGGATCTCTGCTTCTGCTCACTATTGCTGTTATGATCATTGCATTATATGCAATCTCTCTTCATTTCTTTCTGTTGTCTCTAAAACGTTTAGTAAAATTATTTCCTTGAGTACTTTACAGATGAGCCAATGGAGGGAAGAAATGTTGGGATTTATGGTGCTCACAACTAGGTGAACATGATAATCACCTGCGGGGTTTTTTGAACAATCTTGTGGGTTCTGCTTCAACAGATAGGGCTCAGTAGTTGGTGTTTTTAACAAGTGCTTCAGGTCCAGTTGGTTATAAAACCTACATTTGGGAACCTCTATCAGACAACACAATTGGTTGTAGCCATGGAGACTATATTATCCATATTTCTTTTTCTAGTTCACTTTAGTAATTACTGTTACAATTCAAAATTAGCTTCCAATCAAGAACAACGGTGTTATTTTCAGAAGTGTTAAAATGAGAACATATTTTTTTCTCAAGGCAATTTTCTTTCATGTAGAAAAATGAGTCAATCAGTACTCTTGTAGTTATGCTCTACTTTAAAATTTTGAACAGGTTTGTTTTTTCATGTCTAGGTTTCTTTTTCATATTTTAAAATTTTTGACATCATAGGTCAAGTATCATATTAATCCATGATTCTGTCCATGACTGAATTAAATTAATTTAAGAAGAATCAATTAATGTTATCCTCCAACCTCAGCATTACCACCAGTTATCATCCAAATAGACAGACACATCAATATTAGAATGAGGAGGGTTAAGTATAGTTTGTACACTTTTATTAATATTAATACTAAAACAACAAATTTTAATCAAATGGAAATCTAATTTTAATTTAATCTAATGTTTTCTCTTTAAAGGCCTGTGTGTAAACCTGCTTGTAAGAATATAAATTCATTTGAACAAACACTTTACTCCACATACTTTTTTGAATTAGGAGTACACATATGTAGTCTGTAAATAAACAGAAAAACTTTTCTTTTTCAATATGCTTAATTATTTCTGAGATTTTGATGATAGGTAAATTACGTGAATGAGATTACAATGTTCAATGTTCTTCCTGTCTGTTTTCTTTAGTATCAAGTTGCTTCCCAGGAGGTAACACAAGAAACATCCTTATGCTTTTGTGAACAGTTTTATTACCTGGATGAGCCATTATCGAAAATCGGGCAAGTTATAAGAGCATTTCTTCACAAAGTTGAGTACAAGTGCTCTGAAAAGATTAAATGTCCAACAATATGAAGATCAGCATGAATAAAATTGAGGACAAAATTTAACATGTCAAAAATTTGTATAGGGAAATATATTTCATAAGTAACAATGCTGAATTATATACTTTAGAGCAAACATTAAGTTTAAGCAGTGCTGTAAAAGGACATTCATTTTGTTGATGTTAAACTGGATTTTATTTTCCCAAGGCAAATCAGCAGGTCTGTCTAATGCCATTAGTATGTTCTAGCCACGATTTAAATAAAAGCCTAGCTCATTAGCAGGGCATGAATAGTTCTGTCTGAGCAGTGCTGGTGATGAATGCCTTGAAGATATTAGCCAAGGAGATAAGGTTATAGAGTGGATTTTGCAAAGTTTGTTTTTTTTCCTCTTTGCTTTCTAAAAGATAGTGAAAGGAGAGCTCAATATTTGTGATAAAATTCTAACTTAAGTCATCTCATTAATTTATCATACAAGTGAATTTTATTGAGAGTCTACATTATGATTCAAGGTTGCCTAATAAGAGGTATTATTATTAGGCAGTGAGAATCAAGCAGAATGAACATGTGAGCTAGCATACACGCAAGAATACATGGGTTTGCAATGTATTTAATAAACATGATGATGAAAAGTTGCATTAGCAGGAATTATAGCTGTGAGAGCAGCTAGAATTATTGATTCAATTGGTGCTACCCAAGAGGAAAATATACCTAACATTTTGGAGAAGGGAAACTAACGAAGAAAAAGAGAAATGCTACACTAAGAGAAAGCAGTGAGATAGAGTGGTATGTCCAGAAGCTACCTGATTACCCAGAAAGGGCCTCACCCCACATGTAGACACTCTGTGGGTTTACCATATTTCAGAGACTTTTCTCCATATTTGCATAATAAAAAGCTTATTTGTTTGTTATTTAGTTCACTGACAATTGACTAAGCTATAGTGGATTTGTATAAAATGAACTCTTAATAGCCTATAAAAATTATTATGCTCATTTAATCATTTATAATTAGAATAGAAAAGATAACTTAAGAGGAACAGCATGAAATCACAGCAAAGATATGTGTTCTTGATGGTAAATATCACTGAGCTCTGATAGGCTAGCACATCTGTCTCCATTTCAAAGACACTTGCCCAGAAGACCTGGTTGGTTATGTCATCCCTCTCCCCTTCACAAGGCTTACAAACACCTGAAAAAATGTTTCTCTTAAGCTTCCCCTTTTCTAGTTTTCTTACACATCACCTTGGTTTCATGAAGAAGCTCTTTGTTCAGAGTAAATATAATGCAATTGATAAGACTTTTGATTAAATATGTCGATATGTTCATTTTTATCATGAGAATTTTATCCTTTGTATTTATGTTTCCAGTCTCATCCTACTAGAGAAGGGGAAACATGTATAATCACTGCTATACCTCTAGCACTTACTGCATACCATATTAGCTTAATAAATATTTAATACCTTTAAAAAGTATTCTTTTTTGGGAATCAAACTTCCATTCACAGATTATAGTATGGTAGGTTAATTAGTTAACTGTGCAGATTGAAATCAGATTGCCAGAATTTGAATTCAGTTATTCCTAGTTGTGTAACCTTGAGCAAATTACTTTACTTTCCTAAGCCTCAAGTTTCTCATTTGTAAAATAAGACTGATTACAGTATCTGATTCATAGAATTGTTTATAAAGAGCTTTGCCAAATACTTGGCACACAGAAAATGCTCGATACGTCTTAGCTACTAATATCATTTAAAATGAATTAGTGAGTAGATGCTTAATCTCATTTATTACATGTTGATTTTCTTTAATTTAATTCCCAATGGTTAACCTTAACTTCAAATTTTCTGGATAACTTTCTCTCCTTCCCCACTCCTACCACCACAAAGAACCACCTACAAGAAGCGGATTGTAAATCAACTAACTTGTTTGGAAATATTGGTCAAAATAAATTGGTTGTAAACCTTCAACAAAAGCTATCTGAAATCGAGACAGGTTAGTATTAAGCGGCAAAATGCCGAGATGTAATTTGTCTTAACAAATACCTATTAAGAACCGACTAGCTGCTCACCAGTGTGGTAGAAAAATAAGGAAATAATTACATTTATTGATTGCCTACTCTAAACCTTCTTGTGCTGGACACAACATGCATCATCTTATTTAAGCTCTTACAATTGTGCTGTGGAATAGGTATTCTAATTTATATAACAGTTCCAAGTTAATGCATGCTTTTCCCACTAAACCTCATTGCTAGGAGCTATGGGAAAGATTTGATGAATGAAGGGAAGGGCTTTAAACAAAACTGTCTAATATGCACAGAATGGTTGCACTAAGCCAGTAGTTTCCAAACATTAAACTCTAGCAGTGAGACCCTGTAGTAAAATAAAAGTCCAATATATAAAATAGAGCAGTAAATGCTGCTCTGGTTGAAGTAGGAGTAGTGACTTCAGAACCACTTGATGTCTCCTTTTCCTTCTTTACTTCACTACCCTTATTCCCCTCCACACTAACCTTTGAGGATTCAGAGACTGATTTCAAAACAATCCTCTCCAATTTACAGATTTAGAGTAACTTGAGCCCAAGAGATGTTAAGTAAGTAGTTGCTCCATTTCCTTATTAATCATAGTATTCTAGACAATTAGATGTTGTGCTCAAGGAATTTTAATTCCACACTTTGTCTAAAGCCTGTTTGATAGAAGAAAGTAATCACATTGTCCAAAGTTTCTTGAATGAGACTTGTATAATATATTGAAGACTTCCCATTTGAATAAAGAAATGTATTTGAAATTTTTAATTCTTGAATCCTATAAACTATTACATCATTATAACTATTAATACATCACTTGGAATGGAGGCAGGGCTTATATGGCCTGCACAACCTCAATGAGATGACAGGAGCAGGCAGGGGTTAGTTGGAGTCGGGAGCTAGGTTTCTCAGTGTTGGAGAAGGAACATACAGATATGGAAAAGAAAAAGAATAAAATACACCCAGTGGAATTGGATTAGAATTGGAGGTATAGATGTGAATTTATTATATATGTATATGTACATATGATTTACTATATGTAGTAGATATTATTTATATGTTTACTTATATACGTGGTTAGATGTAGAAAATATTGAGTATGTGTCTTCTGAAAGGACTTAGAAATGAGGTCATTACAGTACTAATAAGCACACTAGCACTCAAATCTTTCTAAGTATCTGTTCTCCACTAACAAGAACCAGAACTCATTGAAGAAATAATTGCTTTCACAGTTGGCATAGGCATAATTCTGGAAAAACCTTGTCAGACCGAAAAGTTGGGAATTGCTCAGAAGATGATGGGAACATGTCAAAGAACACAGGACTAAAGAGGCTCCTACTGGCCACGTCTGGGAAAATTTGATAGTAATGCATTATAAGTTATTAGATAAAATAGAAATACCTAAGTCTATCTGATATGAATAAATAAATAAATGGAGGAGAAGGAAAAACTCCACCTTATGTTAGAATGTTAACTAATAAACATAGAAAAATGCTGGAATTAGAAAATCATTTGGAAATCATTATAGTAATAATTGTTTTAGGCAAGAATCATCAATGAATGCTAATACTATTAGGTAAAAAATTTACGAGAAAACAGAAATTTACATAGTCTTAACATAGCTCCATAAAATATTTACAAATGTTATCACTTAAGAAGAAATTAAGGAATAAGTACAAATACTTATGAATTAACTTTACAGTGGAGAATCCTGATACATAACATCTTAACCCAGTGGCAACAGCTAGAATCACTACTAACAAGACAAATCAACATGTGTCTCCTGATGCTCTGAGAACATACCATCATTTCTCTGATATTTCTGCTAAAAATATGTCTCTTGAATATAATCATGAGGAAACATCAAACAATCTGAAACTGAAGGACAGTCTACAAAGTAGTTATTTTAGCTTGTACTTCTCAAAATTTTCAAGGTCATGGAAAAGAAGAAAAAAAAATAATAACTGAGGAGCTCTTCCAGATTGAAGGAGATTAAAGACAAAAATAAATGCAACAAATGATCTGATCCTGGATTCGATCCTATGCCCAAAGGGAAAGTGTTTATAAATGATATTATTAGAATAATTGGCAAAATTTGAAAGAGGTCTGTGGATTGGGTGGCAGTATATCACTGTGGTGTTATATATATTGGTTTTCTTCCATGGTTCCTGTGGAGTTTCATAACTCCCATAGTCCTTGGTTATAATGTTGGGGCAATTTAGCCCTTAGGAGCAGCCTCAGGAGATAGGATCTCTACGACCTTCTCCTCTCTTCCTTTCACCTGTCTAAGTCAAGACTCTAATGTGATTGTGGGTCAAAGACCCTCATTCCAGAGAAGGTCTTGCTCCATACCCTGGAGAAAGGAAGGTTGTGCAGAGAGGCCAGGAAGAATCTGAACAGGCAGGCCTTGCTAGGTTTAGGTCATGTGCCTTTCTCCAATTATATTTCTACATGGTTGTCATTCATGCCTATGTAATGAAGTTTACATAAAAACCCAAGAGGACTGGGGTCAGAGGGCTTCCCGGTAACAGAACATGTGGAGGTTCTGGAGGGTGGTATGCCCTGGGACGGAATAGAAGCTCCTCCCCCTTCCTCTATACTTCACTCTACGCATCTCTTCATCTGTATCCTTTGTAATATTCTTTATGATAAATCGGTAAATGCAAGTAAGTGTTTCCCTGAGTTCTGTGAGCCACTGCAGCAAATTAATTGACCCCAAAGAAGGCAGGGATCATGGGAATCCCAACTTGAAGCAGGTTGGTCAGAAGCCCTGGATGCCCATACTTGTGACTGGTATCTGGAGGGGGTGGGTAGTCTTGGGGCCTGAGCCCTCACCCTGTGGGATCTGACACTACCTCTGGGTAGATAGTGTTGGAATTGAATTAGAGGACACCCAACTGGTGTCCACTACTTGATGTGTGGGGAAAAAAACCCACATTTGTTCAGAGAAGTCCTCTTCTGTGTTGCTTGTTGTGGAGTTTAAAGGAAAGCATGGTTTGGGGAGTGCTTTCCAAAGCAGTCACCAAAGTTTTTTTCTATTATTCATGATTGTACCATACTTATTAAGTAGTGTGATTTTATTTGGGGTAAATATACACAGAAATGTTTAGAGGGAAGTCAGCATCATAACTGCAACTTATCAATGATTCACAGAGCAAATGTTTGTTTACATATAATTATATCTTTGTATCATATATACATATATGAGAAAAAGAGAATAATGTTGGCACAAGGTAAATACAGAACATGTTAAAAAATTGTGGAATCTGGGTAAAGGGTCCACATGAGTCTTTTGTACTATTCTTGCTAGTTTTCTGTGTTGAAATTATTTTAAAACATTGAATTGAAAAGTTATATCATGTGATTATTTGATTTATTAAACTTACACGTTAAAATTTAAATTCTCCTCACACCTATAATCCCAGTGACTCAGAAGGCTGAGGTGGGAGCACCACTAGAGGAAAGGAGTTTGAGACAAGCCTGGGTGCTGCATAGTGAGACTCTATTTCTAAAAATATAAGAACAATTATCTGGGCATGGTGGTGCATGCCTATAGTCCCAGCCACTCAGGAGGCTGAGGCAGGGGGATTGCTAGAGCCCAGGAGTTCAAAGCTGCAGGGAGCTATGACAACAACTCTGCACATCAGCCTGGAAAAAGAGCAAGACAACGTCTCTTAAAAAAAAAATAACTGTCCCTTAAACTTCTAAATTTAGGTTAAAAAATCTAAAATTCTATTTATAAATCTAATGTATTTTAACAACCACTTATAGTGGACTTTAAGCAATACTTAGTCCTATTTATAAATCATACCTTCAAATATTTCAAACTTCATCTATGTATTTTTATATGTCATCTCTTATAAAATATATACATTTACTCTAAGAATGAAATAATTCCATAACTTTAATGAATAAATTATATTCATATTTTTCTTAAATGATTCAATATAATACATATACTCATTAAAATTTCTCCTTAAAATCACAAATCTGTGTCAGTTGATTACATGTTTTAATTGGACCTACAATGATAACTTACATTAATAAGCCAAATTCACCTAAACATTAAAATCTACACAAAATGTAAAAATGCAAATATTATGATTTGCTTATTTTAACAATTTTGAACTTAATTCTAAAACTTCCTGGGTCTAAAATATGAGTACCTGCAAGGAAAGTAATCATGTCATCAGAAACAATTTTTGGGAGTGACCTTTTGTGTAAATTGGTCTCTAAGAATTATAATATCCTTCTGCATTGTACCAGGGTTGATATTTGTGATCAGTAGTATACAGAAGAAATGATGGAGTTTCACCCCCGAGATTAGGTTATAAAATTACAGCAGGCTCCACCTTGATTGTTCTTTCGCTCTTGAATTACTCATGGTGGAGAAGCTAGATGTTTTGTGTTGGGGAAACTTAGCCCTATGAAGAAGCCACTATGGTGAGGAACTGAAACCAGGAGTGAATAGCCAGTGAGGAACTAAGTCCTGCGAGCAACCCTGTGAGTGAACATAAAAGTTGTTCTAGCACTAATGGAGTCTCTCGATGACTGACTTCCAGCCAACAGCTTGACTGCAACCTCCTAAGAGATGCTGAGCAAGAGCCACCCGGCTAAACTACTCTTAGTTTCCTGCCCCTGAGAAACTGGGTGAAATAATAAAGGTTGTTTTAAACTGCTAAATTTGGGAGTAATTTTTTATGTAATAATAGATAATTAATGTACTTTTCGTGCAAATTTTCTGTTTTCCTTCTCAGTTCCTATGGTCTACTAAATGACTGAAAGTGTCAGCTGATATGTGATCAAATTTTTTTATTCAGTGCTGATGGAATGGACTGAGCCCTATATATAGTTGATATATAGTATCAGTGATTCTATAATTCAAAGTGGAACACCAAAAATGAAGTGGTCACATAACCACTTTGTATTCAAATCTACATTACCTAATTCTTCCTCCTGATAACAAAAGGCTACAAACTTTACCCAGCCTGTTTCTAGTCACTTGATTGGATATTGTATTTCTTTGGCTCTAAATGTATATAAATTTATTCCCACTAAAGTCTAAACATCTTTGGATTTAAAGGAATCTTGCATTTTCCATTTCATATATTTTTCTACCTGATGGCACCACACAACTATTACATATTTTAAATTATATTTAGTGGAGTTCTAAATATCTCTCATGGTTTTCTCCATTTAGGCACGACTTCTAGTGTCATTGTGGTTGTATTTCCCAGCACAGTCTTTCTTGTCTTGTCTCTATGCCTTTTTATTAACTTCACTCATTTGGTCTAGAATGGTTTTCTCCAGTAGCTCTATCAGGTGACCACTTACCCACTTTTCAATGTCTACTTCTATAGAACCTTCTTGTCAACTATATTTTATCAATAAGGGAAAAATTTTCCCCATGTTTCTGAAATCTGTTCCTTGTAAATGAAAAAAAAATGCACAATAGTCTGCATTTTCCCTTTCTCATTGTACTGCATTCCAACAATAATGCATAGTGTTAAGAGCACAGTCTATGTGAGTTCACCTTTACTCCATAGCACCTAATACTATATAGATAGAATGAATATAATCCCATGGAGCCACTTTAATGTAGATAAAATTTGTTGAATAATGGTAGTAACTTGTTTTCTGTGAAATTACTATTTATGTAAAGGTCTGGATGAGAAGAGATAGGAACATTCCCACATTGCTGGTGGGACTGCAAACTAGTGCAACCTCTGTGGAAAGCAATATGGAGATACCTTAAAGGGATACAAGTAGATCTACCATTTGATCCAGCAATCCCATTACTGGACGTCTACCCAAAAGAACAAAAAACACTATATAAAAAAGACACCTGCACTTGAATCTTTATACAGCACAATTCATTGCAAAGATGTGGAAACAACCCAAGTGCCCATCAATACATGAGTGGATTAATAAAATGTGGTATATGTATACCATGGGGTACTATTCAGCTATAAGAAACAATAGTGATATAGCACCTCTTGTATTTTCCTGGATAGAGCTGGAACCCATTCTACTAAGTGAAGTATCCCAAGAATGGAAAAATAAGCACCACATGTACTAACCAGCAATTTGGTATTAACTGATCAACACCTAAGTGGACATATAGGAACAACATTTATCGGGGGTTGAGCAGATAGGAGGGGGAGGAGGGAATGGGTATATACATACATAATGAGTGCAATGTGCACTGTCTGGAGGATGGACACACTTGAAGCTCTGTCTCCAGGGGGGAGGGGGAAAAGGCAATGAACGTAACCAAAATATTTGTACCCCCATAATATGCTGAAATAAAAAAAATTAAAAAAAGGTCTAAAGGAAATATGCATAAAAATAGAATACTTAGGGACTAGACAATGTGTGAATGAAACTGTTCCACATACTAATTTTGATGTTACTGCTTCCTAATATAAACATTCATCAATAGGTATGTGTGGGTAACCCCAAGTTTATTTTAGCACCCAGAACCTAGGTGTGTGTAACATGTAGTAAACATTTGGTAAAAATATGTTGAATAGATGAAAATTAATAGTAGCTCAGAGATGTGCAGAAGGATAAGAAATATATGCACACACATAGACACAAACATCAAGGCTCTAAAATTTCTCTATATTAAAAGATTTAATGTGTATTGCTTCATAAGATTGGTGAGGAAGTATCTATTATATTAATTAGTTCTCCAGAGTAAAGCTAAGATTCCTGAGCTACAAAAATAATTTCCCACTTTACTTTAGCTATAGATTTTCAGAATTGCAAATAGCAATACAGGAAAAAAATGTTTTTATTACTTAGCCTGTGATAAGTAAACACAGTTTATTTTCATTTCTGTATGTACATGGGAAACATTTTTGCTTTTATTAATAGAAAATATTTATCTCTTAGTCAACCATTTCCTGAAGTAGCTAAAAAGTAAAACATCAAATTGACTTTATTAATTTCACATTATTCCATGATTTTTATTCTTATTTTCTAAAAGAAAAATTAAAGTTTAACTGCATTTTAATTTCATTTTTGGCCTACAACTGAAAATTTGCCATTTACTTAGATATTGCTATTGTGTAAAGAAAACCTAAGTGTGTAATTTTGAAACTACATTAGAAAAGAATGCATTTCAGTTCAGCTATATTGCTGAAAAAAAAGAGAAAAGAAAAATTCATAGGTCATTGTGTACAACACAATAGTAAAGCGTTTGATTTACTGCATAATTCTCTCTGGATTATTTTACACAGTTGAAAATGTAGCATAGTGTCTGTTTAGCTCTCTTGATTATTTCATGCAATAAAAGGAGTATTTTTCTTTTAATACAAAACTGACAAGCTACGGGTAAAACCTCAGCAAACAAAATAAGGTGCTATTTCTATTTACTCTGAAGAGGACAGTATTGAAAAATACTTTGTTTTTGTAGTAGAGGTGCTGAGACAGCCTATATCGTAATGACTATTTACAGTATCTTTTTGGTGTTCAATAAAAGAGAAATGAAGAAATAAAATTGTCATTTTCTTGCAATTCTATCTAGGCTTTCATTCCCACGGCCAATATAAAGCATGTTTGTTGGGAACAATTTTTGATTAGAATGAGACACTTGGTCTGGTCATAGAAAGATAGATGGCCTTAAGAGTTCTAGCTTTACCAGCTGTTAGAGAAACCTAGTAGCATGTGTGCCTGTTTGTCCTTTGTTGTAACTTTAAAGGGATTTTCTGCTGGCAATGTGTGCTACTGTTCCGTTGAAAGTTTTTAAGCAGAGCACAGTGAGGTTAGCATGAATCACATTGTTAAAATGGCCATACTACCCAAAGTGATTTACATATGCAATGCAATCTCCATCAAATTACCAATGTCATATTTCACAGATCTGTGTCATATTTCACAGATCCAATGCTTCCTTTGGTACCAGATAAGAGCCAGAATAGCCAAAGCAATTTTAAGCAAAAAGAACAAATCTGGAGGCATCACATTATTGGACTTCAAACTATACCACAAGGCTATAGTAACCAAAACATCATGATATTGGCACAAAAATAGAGACATAGACCAAAGGAACAGAACAGAGAACCCAGATATAAAACAGAGAACCCAGATATAAAACCAGCCATGTACAGCCAACTGATGCCACATGCAGAAGAATGAAATAGGATTTATATCTCTCACCACTCACAAAAATTAATTCAAGATGGATAAAGGACTTAAATGTAATGGCTGAAACCATAAGAATTCAGTCAAGTAAAAAAACAACAACTCCATTAATAAGTGAGCAAAAGACATGAACAAACCATTTCAAAAGAAGATAGACAAATGGCTAAAAAACATAAGAAAAAATGCTCAGCTGTCACTATCAAGGAAGTGCAAATTAAAACCACAATCAGATATCACTTACCCCAGTTAGAATGGCTTTTATTAAAAAGCCCAAAAACAATAGATGCTGGTGTGAATGCAGAGAGAAAGGACCGCCCATATACTGTTGGTAGGACAGTAAATTAGTACAACCTCTATGGAAAATAGTGTGGACATTCCTCAAATAACTAAAAGTAGACCTACCATTCTATCCAGCAATCTCACTATTGGGTATTTACCCAAAGGAAAAGAAGGAATTTTGTCAAGAAGATACCTACTCTCAAATGTTTATTGCAGCACAATTCACAATTGCAAAGATGTAGAATCAACCCAAGTGTCCGTCAATTCACGAGTGTGGATTAACAAAATGTGGTATACGTATACTATAGAATACTATTCAACCATAAAAAGAATGACTTAATGCCTTTTGCAACAATTTGGATGTAGCTGGAAACCATTGTCCTGAATTAAGTATCTAAAAAATGAAAAAACAAACACTGCATGTAATTGCTATTAAATTGGAACTAATCAGCACACATGTGCACAGAGGGAAGTAGAACTTAGTGGAAATCAATAAGAGAGTAGAAGGGAGGAAGGGATGGTTGAAAACCTACCTAATGGATACAATGAACACTCTCTGAGTGATGGGCACACTTACAGCCCTGACTCAGCATTACCAAAGTGATCTATGTAATCAAAAACATTTGTACCCCATAATATTTTGAAATAAATAAAAAAACATTTACCCCTAGAGCCCCTGTACCTTATATTCATTTTCAAGTTATAGAAATGCAGAATATAAGGATGATCCGATAATCGTTCTAACACAAAGAGATGAGATGCTGGCTAATCACAGTTTGGTTCCACTGTTATGTCTGCAATTTTGACACAAAACTCAGCTTTCCGGTGGTAGAGAAGGTGAGAATATATGTTCACCAAAATATGTTTCATCATCCTATTTGATACAGCTCTTCCAGCTTTTCAGGTCTACTTTTTTTCCTTACCTCTTAAAGTTTCCAAAATTTGCCACTGTGAAACCGTCAATAGATTCCTGTCTCTCACCAGATCAAAGCTAAATGACTGTGCTTTCTGACATAAGGACCTTTGTGTCTTGGGGCCTGATATGATTTGTTTTTTATCTCCTTTTTTATCCTCACCTCTTATCACAGGATACCTAAAGTCAAGCCATAGCAAACTGTCCAGAGTTGTAGACCTTATTTGTTGATACCTCTAACTATTTATGCATGCTAGTGTCTCCCCCTGGACAATTGTTCTTTAGCTTTATACACTCGGAAAACTCTGAATCATCTTTGAACACACAGTTCTGATGTCAACCTCAATGTCTCCTTTTCTTCTCTATCCAGAACTAATTTCTTATTTGTATATTTATTATTGTAATTATCGAATTATTATTCTGTCTATCCATCTCTCTCATTTTGTGTAATCCTTGAGAACAGGGATTATATCTTATCTATTTTGCATCCTATACATAGTAACTAAGTATAGTCCCTGGCATATACTAGATGTTCAATAAATTTAACTGAATTTAAAAGTACAGAGCATTTCACCATGTCTCCTTGGTAGCCATGTTTCTCCTGGCTAGAAAGTTATACTAAGAGTCTATTTATACAATTTAATTTTCTTTAATTTCTAATCTTTTAATGCTCCATCATTTCCATTCATTTTTCCTAAATTATATGAACTACATTACTTGCTTTGCAGTATCTCCCTAATCAGAAATTCAGATATTTTACAATGTGCCCTACTGAAACAAATCTGAATACCAAGAAGTAATCCCCAGCTATTATAATTGCTGCTCTAATTCCATTTGCAACCCACGTAAATATTAGATATGAAATAGGTTAAGGAGTAAAAGATCTGAGCTACTGTAAACAGGATGTAATCTTACAAAGGAAGTATTTTAGTATCCATTTTCCTACATACTAATATTATTTTCAGCATTAATACGATTTCAAAATGTCTTTTCTTCCCTCCAAAAAGTAATACAAAATATACCTGCCATTGGCACAATATGGTCAAAACACTCAGGCAACTAGCTAGAGAACACAAAGGATTCAGAGGAAAAAGGAAAAGAAAGCCATAGCCCACGAAAATATAAGGAGAAGCAATTTCCTGGTAATAGGTAAATAACAGCTTCTAGCATTTGGCAGATTATAAAAAGCTACTCATTTCAAATGCAATTGATTTTTAAAAGTATTTAGAATAGACTTCATTCAAACTTATGAGCCAAGACTAAATATTTCCCTAAATAATAAGGAGGGCAGGTTTAACTAACCAGCATCCTATCAAAGAAAAAAGTAGCATATGACACATAGAAAAAATAATTAGAACAAAATAAGAAGATAAATCAGGATCATTGACAATATGTTTGGTTCAAGGCTTTCACCAATTCTACATTCTAAACTGGAAATTTATCTCAGAATTACCCAGTATAGACTGTATAGTCTGCAAAATATATGTATGCCCATGTTAACTATATAACATGAGTTCAGGGCACTTTCAAATTTATTTACTGATAGACGAGTTACTGATAGATTAAGTACTGATTTACTGATAGACGAGTTCCTTGGTTAACTCTTTTTTGTTTATGTTCTAACAAGTTTTGTACTTGGCTTACATGCTCCCTTATAGGCGATATTGAACAAGTCATAATGTGAAAATGCAGAACAATTTTAAAAAGACCCCAAATTAATAAAAACCACAACAAACAAACTAAAACATGCAGTTTAGAGACTCTGGGTGTGAGAAAAAGCGTGTTGACATACCTCAATGTGTTCTGAAAGTATAACTGCATATAGCAAAGCATGTGGTTTTTATTAATGTGCATTCTATTGAAATCAGCAAAGGGTCAATGTGGTTCAGCTCACACAGCCAAAACAGACATGTCAAGACAGGATTTTGTAATGCTTATAAACCAAGAGGTTAAAATAAAAGACTATTTCAGTGATTAAGTGAGCAAACCACAGATACGTTTTAAAAACGACATTTCTAAAAGCATTCTTTTGCAGAACATTATCCCATTTGAATAGATTCTTTGCTAAAATAATCTGATAGCCAAATGTTTGGGAAATTATGCTAGAATTGTCTGAAAATTGTTCTAGTTTTGCTTGTAGTGTCTAAGAAAACAGATCTAATTCCTCCTTCAGAAAGTTACTCCATGAAAAGAGTCTTTGCTTTCTTCTAAATCTTTTTTCTTATAAAAATAGTTCTACTTTCTTGAATCCTCTTGTTACATGGTTTGAGAACTTTTCAATTTAACAAACTCATCTGAAGTTAGACATTTTCCCTCTTAAATATGTTAATTATTTTCAGTGGCTTTAATTATCGTTTTCTTGGTGAATGGTCACAAAATAAAGACAAAAAGCACTTTCCCATTTTCCAGAATTTTAATGATAAAAATTTACCTCAGGAAATACATGGAGCTCTGGACAAGCTCTAATTTAACATCTCTGTCTATGCCCTGATTCACTTCCACTGTTTTCTTAGCCCCCTCCCACCTTGCCGTAAAACAACTTTTACAGTCTAAGCACAGAGGTGCACTTGGAGAAGCATTTGGACGAAACGTGGTAAGAAATAACTCGAAACACATTGAGCAGCCCAGTCCCAGGACACCCATATAAAACTCTAGACTGTAACCTTTGAAAAACTCTGATGATCCTGTGAATTAACGAGAGAAACATCAAAAAAGGAGGTTGTATGGTGTACCAAAAGGTTATACTGTGAATCCAAAAGACTGACCATCTTCTGTTGTGACACAATGGCGTTTGTTCATAATTTTCTGTGTTATGGCAAATTCTTGAGTTTGATGAGATGAGACTCTTTAATTTAATTCTGTGTACAGCACATTGGATCCTAATGAACTGGGTTTTCCCTATTGTCTAATTCACTTTGTAGCTAGGTGCTCAGGGAGGCCACTAGAAGTCCGTTAGATTGGAGTACTAAAATAATGAGTCCCTTGTGACTTAAGAGAGATAATATACCTCACTTGTGGAGTTACAACTAAGTTCCTGGCTCACTGAAAGATAATGATAAAGCAGGAATAAGTATTTATTTACTATTAATATTTCATTTTAACTGAAGTTTAGGTGCTTTTATTAGAACTGAAAATATCCATATGAATAAAATTATAGTTCTGTCAATTTATCTATTATTGCACCAAATAAACGTGTTTTTATGGATTTTCACCAAATTTGGAGGTTAGTTTTAAAGTCACCTAACTTAAAATATAGGCCTCATGGCATATTCAGTATTTACATGTGCATGGCAGAATAGCACATTTGGCACAGCACCTGGTATATAGTAGGCACTCAATTCCCACTCAGACTAAGTGCTATTTTATCATTTTTGTCATCATCCTTATCTACATCATTCCTGTGGGTTGCAAAATCAACCTACACTCTTTACTCTTTTATTAACCACATCCCTCCATTTTTTGAAGCTTTTCTATTTGGGAAAAATGTGTAAGTAATAGCTTACTCAAATTTTATGAAATAATTGTCATCTTCATTTCTATTTTCTGGGCAAGGAAGGGGTCTCAGGGCATGGTTAGTTTAAAAGGAGGTGGAGGAAACAATATTCGTTCAATCTTACTATGTAGTCTAGTATCCTCACAGCCACACATGCATGAACTGAGCACTTTGTTAGAAAAGAAAATTCTGATTTTGGATGATTTCTTCTTGTCATGTGGTAAAAATAAATATTTTGCACAGATCTTCAGCACACTGATTGTGTAATTTTTACTTATATGCATTATCTTCCATCTCATAGTAAACTCATGGCTCTGAGGCATGAGAGTACATAAATGTTACTGATGAAAAAACAATTCATAAACTTGTTAATATCTTTATTTCTGTTTAACCATAGAAAAAAAGTTTCCACCTATGCCACCAGACTTTTTCAGAATCTCTTCTCCAGTACATGAGCTATAATATTTGCTTGTTCTGTGATAGAACACACAAAAATCTAGTAGGCTTCTCTTACCTGGCCCTCTCAGCCCCCTTTGTATTTCAGAAATGTGCCCTATTATCTTGTCTCAGTTTCATTTCTCATTCCACCACAATTTTCCTAATACTGAAACTATTTATAAAACCTCTGATTTTATACTTTATGCAAGATGATGGCATCTGTTTTTTGACATTCTCCTTTGTGATGTTTAAATATACACAGAAAACAAGAACGCTTTTCCTTTTCCCTGGTACTTTAGAATTAAGCAACATGTAATGTGCTTTACAATTAACCATTATTTTCCTTGTTGTAGTAATAATTTTTCTTAATAATTCCATAATGTTTTAAAATTCCAATGATTTTTATAATTCTAGCAGTTCATCACCTAGAAAATCTATTGCCACCAATTCTATAAGATAACATAAAAGGATCGTAACTGCTCACTGTCATAAGCACGATTATAAGTTCATAAAGTCTATAGAACATAAATAGGAAGCAGTTGAGAAAAGGAAACTGATGGAATGGAAGTGACATGCAAGAACCAGTTGCAATTAAGAGGTACTTAAAAAACAGCCAATTAGATAAGAGATCTTTCCATCTGTCAGTAGAAACCAAAGCATTTATGAACATTCTCATCACCTAAAACTGGAAAGGCCATTTTAGCAAAGAGGAAGGAACACATTTATGGAAGTGTTTAAGGATCAGTATGTCGAAGACAAAAATAGTTAAGGTTAATTGCATTGGCAATATCAAGCAGCAAGCCCCGAGATTTTTAACCCTGTAATATATGCTACATCTGAACTGCGTGCAGTTGCAGCATACTCATGAATGATTCTGATGAATCCACTTATGCTTTGTTTAGTTGATATTTTTATTATTTTGCTTGTTTGATAATAAGCCTTTTTGAAATTTACTATTTGAGCACCTGATATTTTATGTCTGAAATTTCTTTTTAGATATTATTTTCAGGCACACCTACAAGAAAACACAGCATGGTAAATTTGGCATCAAAAGCTATTCTTATCCATCTGTTTGCTTTAAAGTTGTAGACTTTTAAGATACTGCAACTAATTTATAACATTTTGAAAATGTGATCTTCTAATTATGCTACGAGTTATATTAGTTTACTGCATATGTTTATATAGTGTATTACCAAGGTTTTCATATTCATTGTCTCACTTGAGTTTCACAGGATCCCTTTGGGTAAGCAGAACAGGTGTTGTTATTGTTTGACACAAAAATAAGGTACAAAGAGAGAGAAAGTATTTTGCCTGAAAATTCATAACAAATTATCTATTGGCAGGGCTGTAATTAGAATCTACATCTTCTCTGTTTTATTCAATATCCTTAAGATACCATTGTTCTGTCACAAATTTTTCCCACTTTTTTATTAGTTTCAAATCATTATTCAAAATAATGTACAAAATGTTGAGCACGTGGACACATTCTACTGTCAAAGATTCATTATAAACTTTTTGCACTATGCTACTGAAATTTATTTCCTTAAATGTTACAGAACTTTCGTATTTATGTTAGGAGCATCATACTATGTTTAGTTTTATCAAGTG
Source organism: Lepilemur ruficaudatus (assembly GCA_963574885.1). Classification (NCBI taxonomy): domain Eukaryota; kingdom Metazoa; phylum Chordata; class Mammalia; order Primates; family Lepilemuridae; genus Lepilemur; species Lepilemur ruficaudatus. The sequence goes on along the minus strand of CAUYRT010055396.1, from coordinate 7,007 downwards.
TTCTTCTCAATGTATGAACTTCGAAAGAGCAGGGCCTTGGCATCTTTTAGGGCTTCGTACAGTTTTATAGTATCTCATAGGGTTATTCCTGACTTCTCACCCATGGAGAATTATTTTCTGCTATAGTTTATTTTATATTTATTTTCCTTTGGACTCATGAAATGCTTGAAGAACCCACAGTAAAGAACACATAAAATGTGAACAATAAAATACAAGTCCACACAGGAAATACCAGTTTTTGGAATAAAACAATAATAATAATAGCAACAATAGCACTTGCTTAGCATTTACCGTGAGTCAGGCATTTTCTAGGTACTTTATGTACTGCGTAGTCGCTGTGGTTAAGCATTGAATGTTCCTATAGCTCAAGTAAAACAAAGAGAGATAGAAGGAGAAAGGGAAAGAAGGAAAGGGACAAAAGAAGGGAGAGGGAGAGAGAAAGAAAGAGAATAAAATGATGGTATATATATGAGCTTACCAAGTACCAGGTTTACAATGTGCCAGCTTACCATGTTTGAAGATTTACATGCATTAACTCATGTTATTGTCACAGTAGTCCTGTTGAGTAAGTTCTACTGATGACCGTATGTTAGACAGGATGAAACAGGCACGGAATGAAGTAACTCCACATAGGATATACAGCCATAAGTATTGCAGCTGGGATTCCTACACATAAATATAGCTCTAGGAATCTAAAGATTAACTAATTTTTTAGTCGTGCTGTCTCAATAAAAAGAATTGGAAAATTCTTCTTATCAAAAAGTAAACAACCAACTAATTCATCAGGAAACAGTTTTCCCTGACACTAAGTACAGGCAGTCCTCAGGTTACGGACAACCAACTTATGGAGTTCTGTACTTACAACTGGGCTCCCAAGGCTCCCCATGAGGTTAATAATTTGTAATTAAAAAATTAATAATTCGGGAACCGGTCTCTTCCACGCATATACACAACCTGCCTGGTGTAAGTGGTCCCTTGGGGCAGCCTCTTTAGCTAGCGGCTACTCTCATTGTTTATATGGTCCCTTGCGCGCGGCATCACCTGTTGTTTTAACTTTTTTATTCGATTTTGTGAGTCTGTGTTTATCCTTATGACCATGCCTCCAAACCGAAAGTCCACTGCAAGTCCAGGTGAGCCTGCAGTGACGAGAAAGGTGATTACAATGGAAATGAAAGTAGAAATAATTAAGCATTTGGAGAAAGGCCAGATGACGGCATTCACCGGGAAAGCATTAGGCTTCAGTCGCTCAACTATCGCAACAAGGATAAAGTGAGAATAACATGCTAAAGGCAGTGCTCCAATGAAAGCATCAATTATTACTAAGCCGTGTAGTGCCTTAATTATTGAGATGGAAAGGTGATTATTTGGTTAGAAGATCAAAATAAGCATAACATTCCTATTAGCCTAGTGTTGATGCAACGTTAGATGAATGTTAACCTTTAATATTCTTTTGAAATTTCTATCTTCTGAGCTTTTTGTATGAGTTTGTTTTTATGTTCTGTTTGTTTGAATTAAAAGAAAGGGCATAATAATCTCTGTAACTTATTACAGTACAGGGGTATTATTATTATAATATTATACTATTATTACCACATATGAGCAATTATAGTATTATCATTATCATTATGACCATATATGTACTGTTCATCAGGGATACGAGTTACATACCAGTCAGACCCAAAGAAGTTCTCAGGAACGTATCTTGTCCGTAACCCAGGATCACCTGTACTCACATGTATTAAGTGGGACCTCAAATATACAAGTAGGCAAAGTTCTCACTAAAAGTTTGCATAGAGAAAAACTATTTCTGTGACTGTTGATTAAAGTCATTAAAAGCATCTGAGGTCAAAACTCAAATAAGTAAGAAAGACTGTTTAAAGGATTCTCTAGAGTTAATCAGAAAGCATAAAAGGAAATATGCTTGGCTTCTAATGTTCCTGCTTTGAGCCATGGAGCTAGAAAAACAAAATGTATGTTGATGGCAGGTTTAAGACTAGAGCCAGAATACAGCCTTGGTTTTCTGCCTCTAAATATTAAACAGTATCATCATCCACTATTAGTATTTCATGTACACTGGCGTTAAATTTGACTCCTGACATTGCTTCTTAACAAATGTAGAGAAGGCTTAAGAAGGAGTTAGGCATCATTGCACTACAGCAGCCTATATCACCTCTAACTCTATGCTTGTCTGCCTTCTATTGTATAATTTCTCCACTGCAATGAATCGGTAGCCCAAGTGTTGGTGGGCTGGCGGGTCACACGAGGCAGCTAACTAAGACAGTGTTCATGTTCCCTTCAGCTTGACTAAACTTTAGACAGGTTTCTTTCTAATTATAGAACTCTGACGTCCCTTTACTTACAGCATTCACTTTAGAAAGTTTTTGTTTTAAGGTATTTCTCTTCTCCTTCAAGATGAAAACCTTCTGTAACCCAGGAATGTCTTTCTCAAGGACCTAGGAGCCATTCCTATGATATGTAATCATCAAGAATGATAGCATCCTCTTTCCGAGTGTCTGTGACTTCCATAAGTTCCAATTATCAGATACAAATGGCCTAATCACACTGACCAACCTTGCCCCTAAAGTCCTCTAATACTTTTCCAGTAACTAACCCCAGCACTTTTTAAAAACTCTCTTGTTTTTATTTCAGGGAGTTTAGTCTTTCTTACCTGTTGTAATAGTCTTGAATAAAGTCTTCCTTGCCTATTTAACTTCACCCAGTGTAATTATTCTTTGATAGTTTAGTTCCACTGGCGACTTATTGAGGTCCTTTTCTTCATCTTCCAGGAGGAAGGACATCACAGGAGTTGTAGCCGAGTCAGAGCAAGGTCTTCCTATAAGTCCATGCTGTTGGTGGGGAGGATGGGCCACTGCACTGTATTTCAAACAATGCTTCGTGAAAACTCTAAGACTTTAAGAAAACTAGCCCTCGTTTCCATAGGAAATGTTACAAGTGACGTTGGACCTTAAGGGCATTTTATAAGCATTTTGAGAAATTTTCACATTTAATTGTGTCTTAAACAAATATACAGTTTTTCCTTAACTTCAGTTTCTTTTTTTCCCTTCTAACATATTATACCCATATTATTCTGTGGCATACATTTATTTCCCAGAGCAATATGCCATGGTATTATCAGAAGGAAAAAAAGATATTTTCTTACATGAATGAAATTTTGCTGTACCCTTTATTGTGATTCAGGTAAGGAGCAACATAAAATATCAGGAGGTTTCATTTCAATCTTCACAGTCTCCTATCTGAAATAGAAAACAATAATAATTACTTGCCAAGACTATCATTATGGCTAACAACCTTTTCTCCTTCACTGGTTACAGATTTTTTTCATCACTATTTTTTAATACTACCACTACTACTATTGTACTTTACTCCTGACCAGTGTTTCATGTCTATTTTTTTTAAATAAAGATCTAAATATTTAAAAATTCCTTGACTTAAAGAGCAAATAAAACCTAAAAACTACAAATGCCTTTTTGTTGCCTAGCACATTGGGCAAGGAAAGCAAAATTTTAAATAATGTGAAATATTTCTAGGTAATGTTCTAAAATAAGACAGTAGCACAATATAGCAAACTATATTCACATGGCCAGGGAACATTTGGATAAAAAATTCAGTGACTGAAAATGGTTTCTGCCTTGGTCCGTATTTCTTATTACTAACTCCATCCAGAGCTCACCCTTGGGCTGGGGAGCCCGAGTCTCAGCTGTGACCTCCACTAACCCTGAGCTATCCTATGGTTCCTTCTCCCTTTCCCTTGGTCCAGACTCTTACCACCCCAGACACCCTTCACATCACAGACTCTTCCTTCCTCTCTGTCTCTGCAGTGACCACATTGCTCTGCTGCCTGAGCTGTGTGAACCACCTAGAGCTGACCTACTCTGTTTTTACCAGCTTCCGTTCTTTTACTACCTTTGAGCAACATTAATAAGTAGTATCACTCAAGGTGGAGCAAAACTGTGTTACAGCAGAGGTAAGTAGAGAGGGAGAATTCTGAAGAAGAGTTAGTGAGGAATAAGAAAAAAAGGAGACATTTCCTATAGCCCTTTCAGCACCTCCTGGTGGTCTAGCATGATCAAATTTTCTCCCATTGATTTTGTTTGCTATATAGACTTCTACCATAAAGATGTTCTAACATTTATCTAATCATTATATTATTGTTGGACTTTTGGACTTTTCCAATGAATTATTTTTAAACATAGTATGGATAGAATCAGTGTAAATAAATCATAAGCTCTTTCTTAATTTTCTTAATTTTCCTTGAAATAAATAAAACAGAATACATGAGACCAAGGGTGTGTTATATCTGAGGCTCTTATTTTCATACATCCTTCCAGAAATTTTAGCAAGCCACCCTCATAAGTGTATTGGAATCAATCATATGAAATTCTGGACAATCAAATATATTTGACCCTTTAAAATTTCAGTTTAATGTGTAATCATTGTTCACAAAATAACACTATTAGGCTTTTGTTTGTTCATTTTTTCCCAGATAATTTATACTTTTCTTATTTATTTGTAAAAGCTTTAGAAAGTCCATCTTCACACTAAATCAGATAAATATCTTGCGTATTTTTAAAATTAATTTACGATTTATATTTTTAAATGTAATTCTTCAGATTTTTCTTAATATATTTTGGTACCTCATCATTTTAAAAAAATAGTTACTCAATTATTCTAGTAAATTTTATTTACTACTTATTCTTTACCCATTATTTTAATTGTTTAATATTTAAAAATATTTTTAATTGACAGTAATAATTGTCTACATTTACGGGATACAATGTGATGTTATAATACATGTGTACATTATATACATTAATTAAATCAAGCTAATTAACATATTCATCACCTCAAATACTTATCCATTCTTTGTGGTGAGAACATTTAAAATCTACTCAATAATAATTTTGAAATATGCAACACACTATTAATAACTATAGTCAGTAAGAAATATAAAGATCTGATACTGGTCCATTCCACAGTTTTCCTCTTTTCAACAATGGCATTTGCCAAACTAGACTTTTATTCATTTTTACAATTTAGAACTGTGGCCTCCAACCTGCAGGCCGTGGACTGGTACCAGCCATGGCCTGTTAAGAACCTGGCCACACACAGGAGGTGAGTGGTGGGCAACCGAGCGAAGCTTCATCTCCCCAACACTCCCATCACTGCTTGAGTTCTGCCTCCTGTCAGATCAGCCACAGCATTAGATTCTGGATACAGCAGGAACCCTACTGTAAAACTGAGCATGCAAGGGATCTTGGTTGTGGCTCCTTATGCGAATCTAATGCCTGATGATCTGAGGTGGAGCTGAGTCAGTGATGCTAGTGCTGGGGAGTGGCTGCAAATACAGATTATCATTAGCAGAGAGGTTTGACTGCACAATAAATGGTAATGTGCTTGAATAATCCTGAAACCATTCCCCCACCCTCTAGCTGTGGAAAGTTTGTCTTCCCTGAAACCAGTCCCTGGTGCCAAAAACATCAATCAGGGACCATTGATTTAGAACAATGCAGTTCACCTAGCAAGTCTGTTAAAATTACTTTAGTTATGTATTTGATTTATGAGGATGGTAAATCAATTTGTTGATACTATTTCAGTGGTAGGTTGTTAATTACATATCATTCTACTTGTCAAAAAATGTTTAAATCAAGTATGATACAATGCCTTTTAATCCTGTTACGGGGAAAATCATTAGGCTAGAAATGGGTCCCATATTTGATGTTATAGAACTTGGCCACAAAGAGCAAATGAAGTTATAATCTGAGAAAAATTATTGAGTTTTTTTTTTAAATGCTGAGATGCAAACATAGGAGAGGCATTGTAATTGCAGCAGTGCAACTTTCTTCTAATCTTCCTGAACAAAAATACACCAGTTTGAGAAAAGGCAACTACTAAAAAGGACATCAGTAATATAATGTCAGAAAGAAAGTAAAGATATATGCTCTACACTAGGAGTTGGCAAACCTTTTCCATAAAGGGCTAAATAGTAAATATTTAAGGCTTTGTAGGCCATGTGGTCTCTGTTGTAACTCCTCAGCTCTGTCCTTGCGGTGTTGAAAGCAGGGATATGTAAACAAATGAGTGAGGCTGTGTTCCCACAAAACTTTATGTATGGGAACTATAATTTGAATTTTCTATGATTTGCACTTATCATGTTCTCGGATTTTTTTCAGTCATTTAAAAGTGTAAAAAACAGTGTTAGCTTGTGGGTCATACAAAAACAGCTGCAGCCAGATTTGGCCCATGGGCGGTAGTTTGCCAACTTCTACTCTACACGATAAAATTAAATGAGAGTGTCAGCTAAGTAGAATAGTGTTCTCTAAATTAGAAACTTTGCAGTACTTTCAGCCCACTATTTAACTCTAGGGAATAATCTCAAGTATTTAAATTAAGAATTTTAAATACCATGTGTCTGAAATAAATGAAAATTGCATTGAAAAGAAGTAAATTGGGGAAACACCCAATGGTATGAGTGATTTGTTGTAATTAAGAAATAAATGACAAGAACAATGATATCTCTTATCAAGTGAAACTAGAATTGGTACATGTGTAGTTAAATCTAAAATTGTCTACCTGTATAAAGTCATGTTCTTAAATAAATTAATTATCCAGTTTATTTGTGTAAATCCTATATTGCATTGATCTGGAGAATTCAGCTCATGAATTTCTTACCACTACTTCTTCATTTCACTTTGTACATATTGACAATTATTACATAACTTGCTTCTATAACTATAAAGCAAGATAGTGCTAGAACTTCATTGTATCTATGCTTTGTAAAAGAGAAAATGATAGTTGCAATATATTGATTCAACATAATATTTATTGTCTACTTTGTGCTGTGTGTTGTTGTAAGTAGTGGGTAGAATTATAAACACTGATAGCAAGCATTTTTATTTAATCTGTGTCAAGACAGCATTAATGGAAGTGGTAAAAATAACATTATTTTGGACTTCAGAAAAGACTTAATTAAAAGTCCATTTGTACAT
>CAUYRT010055392.1:0-16801 GCA_963574885.1 Lepilemur ruficaudatus | reverse complement strand
TCTTGTGTCACCTCACTTTGAATAATGGGCTCAAGCTTAATCCAGGATAATATAAGTGGTGCTAGCTCACTGTCATTTCTTAAAATTGAGTAATATTCCATTGTAAACATATACCAAATTTTAGTAATTCACTGATGAATTGACAGGCACTTGGGTTGTTTCCACGACATAGTGAATTGTAAGCACTGTATTTCTTTACCGACTGTCTGCCTGGATGATCTATCCATTGCTGAAAGTGGGATGTTAAAATCTCCTACTATTATTGTATTGGAGTCTATGTCTTCCTTCCTTCAGATCCATTAATGTTTACTTTATATATTTAGGGCTCTGATGTTTGGTACATATACATTTACAATTGTTATGTTCTCTTGCTAAACTGATTCCTTTATCATTATATAATAACCTTCTTTGTCTCTCTTTGCAGTTTATGACCTAAAGCATATTTTATCTGATATAAATATAGCCTCTTTTGCTCTCTTTTGGTTTCCATTTGCAAGTCTTCATTTTCAGTCTGCAGGTGTCCTTAAAAGTGAAGTGAGACTTTTGTAGGTAGCATATAATTGTATCTTTTAAAAAAACCCATTCAGTCACTCTGGTGTTTTTATTGGAGAATTTGATTCATTTATATTTAAGATAATTATTGATAGGTAAGAACTTACTACTGCCATTTAAAAAATTATTTTCTAGTAGTTTTGTAGATCCTCCTTCCTTCCCTCCCTCCCTCCCTCCCTCCCTCCCTCTTTTCCTTCCTTCCTTCCTTCCTTCGTTCCTTCCTTCCTTCCTTCCTGCCTTCCTTCCTTCCTTCCTTCCTGCCTTCCTTCCTTCCTTCTTCTCTTACTGTCTTCCTTTGTGGTTAAGTGATTTTCTGTAGTCACTGTTTTGATTCCTTGATTTTATTGTATCTATTATAGGTTTTTGCTTTATGATTACCATGAGGCTTACAGAAAATATCTTACAGCTCTGATTATTTTAAGCTACTACCAACTTAAATTTGATTGCAAAAACCCTCTACACTTTCACTGCACCTTCCTCTTTTTGAAGTTTTGATGGCACAATTTACATCTTTTTGTATTGCATATCACTTAACAAATTATTGTAGTTATTATTTTTAATAGCTTTGTCTTTTACCCTTCATAGTAATATTATTTATATAATATCATTAGTATATTGTATATTATATATAAATTAATTTACAGATCCCATTACAATATTAGAGTACTCCCAACTTGGCTGTGTACTTATTATTATTAGTGAGTTTTATACTTTCAAGTGTTTTTGTATTAGTCATTAATGTCCTTTTATTTCAGCTTGAAGAACTTTCTTTAGTATTTCTTATAGGGCAGTTTGGTGGTGATGAACTCAGATTTTGTTTCTCTGGGAAAGTCTGTATCTCTCCTTCCTTTCTGAAGGACAGCTTTGCTGGGTACAAAATTCTTGGTTGGCAGTTTTTTCCTTTAGTACTTTGGATATATTATCCCACTCTCTCCTGGGCTGTAAGGTTTTTGTTGAGAAGTCATGTGTTAGGCATATTGGAACTCCCTTATATATTATTTGCTTCATTTTCTTGCTTCTTTCAGGATCTACTGTCTTTGACTTTTGACAATTTGATTATGATATATCTAGGGGTAGTCTTATTTGGATTGAATCTGACTGGAAACCTTTTACCTCCCTGTACCTGGATATTTATATCTTTATCCAGGCTTGGAAAGTTTTCTGCTATTATTTCTTTGACTATACTTTCTATTCCTTTATCTTTCTTTACTCCCTCTTGAAAACCAATGACTTGAATATTTTCTCTTTAAATCTGTCCCATCAATCTCATAAGCTTTCTTAATTCCTTTTCATTCTTTTATTTCTTCTCTGTCTGTACATTTTCAAATAAGCTGTCTTTGAGGTCACAGATTCTTCCTTTTGCTTGATCAATTCTGCTGTTGATGCTATTTCATTTTTCATTTTGTTCATATTTTTCAGTGCCAGGGTTTCTGTTTGATTTTTTAAATTATTTCAATCATATTGTTAAATTTTGGTTAGTTAATATTGTTAAATTCTGGTCAGTTAATATTTTCCTCATTTTGTTATATTGTTTCTCTCTATTTTATTGAAGTTCACTGAGTTTCTTTAAATTCTTTATTTTGAATTTTTGTCAGGCAGTTCATACATCTCCATCTCTCTAGAATCAGTCACTAGCAACGTTTTTTTTTTCTGTTTGGACAAAATAAATTATGTTTTCCTGATTGTTCTTGATCTTTGTGGTTGTGTGTTGATGTCTACATATTGAAAAAGTAGATACTTATTCCAATCTTTGCAGTCTGGCTTTGTTTGGGAATGCTTTTCAGCAGTAAGCTTGTTCAGAGGTTCTGGGAAGATCCTCTGCTGGTCCCAAAACCTGTAACTGGAGGCATTGCAGCACTAGGTGTCTGCTAAAGCCCAGTAATGTTGCAGCTGGTGCAATACTGACCTGGAATCCTGTGGCCACCAAGGCTGACATAACATTGGAGTGTATCTGATGCTTATAGGTGGCCACTGAGGCCTATCTACTGATAAAGTTTTTTCTGAGCCCAAGGCCACTGTAATCAGCCAGTGGTGATGGAAACTATGGATCAAATCTGCCTAGCAGGGGCTATGCGTTCACACCTGTGTTGGAGAAAGATTGGAGGCTCAGCTCACAGGTACTGGTCTGGAGTCAGGGGCTATTGGGGTCTGTCGAGGGTTGGGTTTTATTGAGGCAGGCCTGGTGTTGGGGGGCCAAGGTAAAATCCTATGCTTCCTTCTTTCTTTTCACCTAAGCAGGTGGTTTCTCTCCATGCTATGCTGCCTGAGGTTAAGAAAGTGGTGACATGGGTAATGTAAAACTATCCTTTCTACCTTCTTTAATCTGTCTTTTCTTATTATCATCCTATAACCATACATGAGAGGTACAATGATCTCTCACCTGGTTTTCTTAGCTCTTATGAAGCTCTTCTTATGAAGGTATTTTTGTGCATGGATAGTTGTTCAAATTGATGTTTCTGCAAGGGACAGAGAGCATGGGATTGCTGGAGAGTCCTGTTCTACATCTTGCTCTTTCCTCAACCAAAACTTAATTTTTCAATAGCAGTGATAGACTAGGTATCCCAAAGTAGAAAATCTCAATTACTACCTATCTCAATTACTACCCATTGCCCTTCCCATTGAGAGGGTGGCTTTCTATGGTATTCACTGTTACTGCCACTAATTGAAGAGTAACTCTATTACTTATGTTCTTGATCCCATAACTTTCAGTCTCTTCCCTACTTTTTTTCTATGTGTCTTTCTCTCCCAAGACAATATCTCCTGTCTTCAGTATCTCCCCTACCAGTTAGGGGAGGATTGAGATTATAAACATGCTTGGTGGCTTTCAGATTATAAACATGCTCAGTGGCTACAAATAACAAGAGTATCAAGCCAACTCATCTTTTTTGACATTGTTTTCCTGTACCATACCCTGTCCCCATCCTTCTGAATCCCTTCCCCCATAACCACCCTACTACCACTCTGTCTTCATGTTTCTCTTTGAATTTAAACTTCTTAAAATAACAGTCAACACTGAAAGCTTTCACTTCTCCACCTCCCATTCACTTCTAAACTCACGGCAATTTGGCATCTACTCCCAACACCACACTGAGATTGCTCCTAGTTTTTACACTTGGTTAGAAATTTCTGGTTTTTATTGCACTTGACCTTTCTATAGCACTTACTACACTTACTTCTTTTTAGAAGCTTGATTTTCTATTGAATTTTGAGATACCACTTTCCATTGGTTTTTCTGAATTCTCTCTGGCATTTTCTGTTTGACAAATTCTCTTCTTTTGTGCACATCTTGAAATATTGTTGTCCCCCAATTTTTTACTTCAGTGCTCTATTATCCACATATCTATATGCTGATGATCTTAAATATATTTTGCCATATCATATTTTTTTCTTAAACTCTAAGACCAGTATATCCAACTCTCTGCCAGTCATATCCACTTGGCTGACCCATGAACATCTCATTCCATACTTGTCCCAAACTAAACATTTATTCTATAAATAGTGCCTATCAACTATGTTCCCAAGTCATAATACTCTACATTCATAGAGCATATGGTCATCATTTCTTCTTATTACATAAAGAAACTTTCTCTTTGTTTTGTATTTCTATGTCAGAGTGATGGATTACTATTACATATCCACTCAACCAAGCCAAAACTCTAGACTTTTCCTTAGACTACATTTCTCTGTAAACTCCTACTTCTAACTTGTTCTCAAATTCTGTCATTTCTATCTCCTCTTGATTTTTTTCCCTCCTATTTGCTAGCTCACTGCTGTGGCTCAGGTCCTTATCATTTCTTATTACAGTGAAAATAGTACCTCCTACTTCTAACTAGTTCTACTTCTTTCTTATCCCTCCTTTCCAATGTTTACATAACCGTCATTCTGACATTATGATTTACTCCAGAGGCTTTCTGTTGCCTTAGATTGGTACACAATGCCATTCATTTCTTGATCATCGCTATCCTTCTCCAGTTTTATCGCTCACTCATCCAGCACATACCCTCTCATACAGGTAACAAATTTATTGAAGAATTGTATCTTGTTGGGATATAAATATAAATTCTTGAATTTCTACTTATAGTACATTCTATCAAGTTTCCTGTTTCCATTGGATAATCACCCTTTAAATTTTTTATGAAGATTCCAGAAGATGAACTTTATGGTCATCTTTATTAGAACAGCCCAATTTCAATACTTAAGAATCAGTCTAGTCCATTTAGAAGTTTTATGCTTAGTTCAAAGCTTGGCTTTCTATTAATATCTTCCCCTCAAGCCAGCTGGAGAAACATGTTGTGTTCTGGCTCCGGAACAGCTCCTCCCTATATCTCTTCTAAGCCCTGGCTGCTTTAGTCTTTGGAGTAGGGAAGAGGGATTGGAGAGGAAGAGGTCAATCTGATGTAGTATGATGCTGTGGCCTTTGCTGATGTTATTGCCATTTAGATTTCACCTGGCCCTCTGTACCTAAGGAACTTCCTGGAAGAGCATCCATATCTCATTCTGGTACCCTGCTATGGTTTGTATGTTTGTCCTCAAATCTCATGTTGGAATTTGATCTCCAATGTTGGAGGTGACCCTAACGTGTTTGGGTCACTCTTATTAGTTCCCATGAGAGCTGGTTGTTAAAAAGAGCCTGACATCTCCTTCCCCTCACTCTTGCTTCCTTTCTTGTCATGTGATCTCTGCACATGCCAGCTCCCCTTCGCCTTTCCCCACGAGCGGAAGCAACCTGAGGCCCTTACCAGAAGCAGATGCTGACACCACGCGTCTTGCACAGCTTACAGAACCATGAGCCAAATAAATATTCTTCCTTTATTAATTACCCAACCTCGGGTCCTCTTTTATAGCAGCATTAAACAAGCTAAGACATATCACCAACATTATTTTCTGTAACTTTCTCTGGGTTGGACATACTGTTGCTTGGCGTCATGGCTTCTGTCTTATCCCTAATCTCCATGTTCCTTTATGTGGCACTACCAAACTCCCATAATACTGTTCATATTCTCCTAATTTTTAGGAGACATTTTGCCCTTCAAATCATCCTAAACATACTGCACCACAGTTTCCTCAGGCACTGCTGAAACATACTACTACAATAGGCCTACTGCATCCAGAAAACTATAGATTAGAATTCAGCATTTATCTCTTTGTTCAAGTATTCTACCAAGCTTGAAGGCACTCATGGAAAGCATCGTTTTCTTCCCCTCAGTGGGGCACATAAACTGTGAGGGACATCCAATAAGCTAGCTCACAGAACCCTCTCCCAAGGTCTGTCTCATATTGTGAGTGAGGATACTTAGGTGGTACAAGAATCAATGAATATATTTAAATACAACTGGAGATTGATGGTGGTGATGGTTGCAGAACAAAGTGAATGTACTTAATGCCATAGAACTATACACTTAAAAATGGTTAAAATGGTAATTTTATATTATGTATATTTTACAATAAAAACTCTAATATTTAAATATGAAACAGCACAGTGAGTGGGTGGTTTCTGTAGTTCAGCAAGTTTCCAGTCATAGAAGGAGATGCCAGTTTTCTTTCCTTCTTTACAGATTTCTCAATTGGCTTTTCTTAGAGCCCTCTACTTAGCTTGGGGTGAGAACGCATCTCCCTTCTGTCTCCAGTAGGGAAGGAAGGAAATCGTCACCTTTCATGACAGGCACTGCATGCCATGCAAGGATGGTGACTTATTTCTCCCCAGGCGTCCCTTTACATCACTGGGAGTGAGAATGTTTGCTTCTTGGTTGGGCCTGTTCTGACCTGATGCTGCTCGATAATCCCTGTGAGGATGCAAGTAGCTTATCTACTGGGGGTGGGGTCTATTTAGAATGTGAGGTATTTAGTATTTTTTGTTCCCTGCTTGGGCATTAGCCTCAATTCCAGGATAAGATAATCTCACTTGACATTCTGTTACATAAGTTTGTGCTGATATATTAAAGGATAATATGAAAGATACTATAATAAATGTATGACAGACTAGAGAGACACAGAAATTTAAGGATCTCTCATATCACCTTGCTCCTTTAGACAGACATTTCAGATTTTCATTTAGAAGTGAGAAGAATAAGGCAGATAGCCAGAAAAATGCATGCTTGTGGTTCTGATTATGTATGTGTGCTTCTCCTGCACATATGCTTGCATTTAATACACAGCTGGCCTGATATCTCAGCCGCAATTTAGCGGCAGAATAGACCCGCAACTCCAGCAGGTGCAGCTCAGCTTCAGGTGTTGAAAGTGAGGCAGGGACACTGCCATGACAGTGCACATGGATGTGCCCCCTCTTCCCTCATTCCTAGCACTGCGCTTGTGCTCAGCTTTTGCAAATATAGGGTTCCAAGATTTCGACTGAAATCGAGGCAATTCAATAGTGATTGGATGGAGCAGGCAAGGTCCTAGGATACCTAACTTGGGTCCTCCAGGGAGTCTAGTGGACTCTCAGTCTTTATCTATCAATTTGGTCAAACAGCCAGGGTCCCTATGATAGTAGGTCTTAATAACACTTAGATACTCTCTCCTACAACTTCAAATTATGGTTGTTTTTGATTGTGATAAATGAGGCGACAATAGACATAAAGAGTTCCAAGGATCATGATAAGTTGCTAGAAGTGCAGCCACTACCTTGAAAGACCATAAACTTCTTAAGCTTAAGCTCGACGGTGCTTCATTTTGCAGCAGCTCCAGCATGAGCGGTCCAAGTCCGACCACTGGAGAAAGCAGTTATTAAGACGACTGCATGTGCCGGCCAGCTGTATGTAATTTTTAGAATATGGCTTTAGTCCTCTATTTTGAGAAGACATTTTATTCAGTCCCCAGTTGGTCAGCATTACTGAGAGACACTCAATTCATCAGAGGTTGCTTACAGGGCAAGCCCAGTTGGGAGCAGCAGATGCGAGGGTTCTTAGCGTCATGAAGGCCGTCCTTCCGCAGGGAAGCCGCTTTGTTTCGACTCCAGGTGCCCCCGTGTCCCCTTAGACAGCAGCTGCCATCCTGCAGTTCAGATTTTAAAATATATTACTAAGAGACAGTGTAAAGAATTCTCCAAATGTTGGGAGTTATTTCAGGAATATTTGGAAGGATACTCTTAATTATTTAAGAAACTTGCTTGATAGAAACTATTGTGTACTCTGATGAGAGATACTAGGCCCAAAGTGGATAAACTTTTCATTATGGGGTAACTTACAGCAAAAACAACATTTTATCCCTGTTATCTTAGAAGCTGGTTTCAACATTCAGGATGGTTTATATTCATACTTTTAGCATAGAACTGAATTTGATGTTTTTCAATATTCCATTTTATATTGAAGTAGAATTTTCATACAGCAGAGTGCATGGATATTAAGTGTATGTACAATTTAATGAGTTTTGATAAATTATATTCCTATGTAACCATCACATACCATTAAGATAAAGAACTTATCACCCTGGAAATTTCCTTTGTTCCCACCTCTATTTTCCCCACCCACAACAGGCCAACATTTTTATGCTTTTTGTCACTATAGATTACTTTTGCCTTTTCTAGAACTTCTTATAAATAAACTCACACAGCATGTACATTCTGTGGTAGGCTTCTTTTGCCCAACATGATATTTTTGAGGTTCATCCATATTGTTGCATGTATCAGTAGTTTTCTAAATTTGTGGGATCCTGTAAGCTAATTTTTTTCACCAAATTTGAAAACTTTTTAGCCATTATTTTAAGTATTTTTTCCCATCCATTTCTCCCTGTTCTCTTTTTGAAACTCCAATTGCATGTGGTTAGACTATTTGATATTGTTACCGGCTTGTTTTATGTTTTGTTATAACCCATCTCTGGAAAGCCCTTCATGTCTCCTAAGCCTCTCTAATTTGGTAGGGTTCAAACTTCAAAATTTGTCTTTCCCATGGTGCAGTAAATAAATTCTTTGCTGAGTTCTTTCTGAGTTCCAGCTCTTTCTTTTTCTGAGCTTCTTGGAGTTGTTCTTGATTATACACAGTTCAGGGATTAGTCAAGAATTTTAATAGAATTTCTATGTAGACTTTGGGGGCTTTCCCCTTTTTTTTGGGTTTCCCTCCTCAAATTCCTGCTATTTTGGGAGCTGAACTCTACACGTATTGGCTTCTCAGTGCAGTAATGCCGTGCCTCTCTGCACAAGTTCTCTCTGCTCTGCATCATATGTGGACTGGGAAGTGCTCCCAGGGGAAAGACCATGGAAATGGGAACCTCATCCAATGAATGTAATTTTGTTACTTTCAAGGGTCTAATCTTCTCTAGCTTCTGCTTGCCTATGGTTGCCCTCTGGTATCTTCTAATAGGTTTTTTTTTCTTTTTAAAATTTTATTGGGAGGTATAATTGTTGTCTTTCAGAGGCTTGGTCAAATATAAACTACTTCACTATTATTAAAACTTGACTATGAGTTTCAAAACAAATATTTTGTATGATACACATAATAAAGTATGAAATTTGGGAAATGAACAGATGTATATTTAGAAATGCTTTTTCCTTCCTCTCTGGATTCATCTTTTTTCCCCTTTCCCAGCAGAGTTGTGTTCCTCCATATCCATGGGTTCCACATCCAGATTCAACTGAGGATCAAAAATATCTGGAAAAAAATAAATAAAAAATAACAATACAACAACTAACAAAACAGATAAAAATACAGTATAACAACTATTTACTTATCATTTTAATTGTATTAGGTATTATAAATGATCTAGAGGTGATTTACAGCACATGGGAGGATGTGCACAGGGCATGTGCAAGTGCTATACCATTTTTATATAAGGGGCTTGAGCATCTGTGGATTTTGGTATCCTCAGAGGTCCTGGAATCAGTCTCCCATGGATACCGAGGAGGACTGTACTGGTTTTTCTGCACATCTCAGCCTTTTGAGTCTGAAGTACTTTCCCCTCTGGCGTTTCCAATCTTTGCTCAGCACTTTTCCTGATCATAGTATTCTTCACACTAAATTGTGATAATGAATTTACTTGTTTCTATACTCCTTTTGACTGCATTGTGGCATGAGAACTTTTCCCTGTCTTAGATTTAGCTCATTATTGGGCACATAGGCACTTAACAAATAAATGTATTTATGAAGGAAGAATTAAATAAAAGGGAAATAGTAAAATGGAAATTTGAAACTCAGATTTGTGAAGCTTCAATTTTTGTGGAGGACTTTAAATGGTGATTTTTCTATACTGAATTTTATAATAAATTATCAGTAGTTTGGGTTGAATTATTTCAACATTAATTAAATATATATTGAAAAATATATAGTTTTATGCAATTGGAAAGGCAGAAAAAGGCCCTAGTTCACTGCTTCAGCTGGTTGGAAGCTCAGAAGCAGGTCAACAGGGAAGGGGAAGATTAAATCCTGAACTTATCTGCTCTAATTTCTCTTAAACCATAACTCAGGACAGGACTCTGGAAAAATATTAATGCACTAATGCATTCCAGAAGACTGAGTGACAGTGGCCTTATGCCACTTTATGTCACATAGTTTACATTTTAATCTATGATCGGCTAAGCTCTATTTTGCCACTTAAGATGACCTGAACCACCTAATACAGAAAATTCTAGTAAGACGACGTAAAAGGCTAATGTTAATAATGATCTGCTTTTCTTTTTGAAATAAAAGTGGCAAAGATACTGAAAAGAAAAGTTAGGAGAAGCTCTGGACCTATCTGGCCATTCACAAACTGAAAGGGATTGAATTTAATTATTTTGTGTTCTTTAATTTCACTGCAACATTAACCATGCACTTATTCCTTCATTTGCTTATCCCTTCGTGCACGTTCATTTTTATACATATACTGTGTGCCAAGCATGGCGCAAGGCCTTGGATTCATACAGATGAGTAAGACACACTCCCTTCCAACAAGGGCCGCACAGGAAACTATTAACATGATATACCTTGAAATGTGTAAATGCTGAGATATAACAAAGCGCTATAAGAATCCGAAGAAGGAATGTTCAAGTTTACTTGGAAAGAAATAGGGAATATACCTGGGCAACTGACTTATGACTTTAAACTTAAAAACGAGGTCAAAGCTTTTTAAAAAGTCATGTAGTAGAGTTAATCTAAAGAGGTAATGGAGTGGCGAGGGGAGAAATGCCTTTCACTCACTGGGTCAGTAGAAGGAAGAGCGGGGAGCTAAGGTCTTACAAGATAAAATGCCAGTAAGGCTAATGTAACTATAAATCAACCTGCTAAGATGTGAATTACAGTCCTTTTTGATTACTGTTTTGTCTAGTGCTTCAAAGTGATGCATGTCTTTGGGCAATTGCGTATCATTTTACGGTAGTGTTATTTTATTCTCTCTATTACCAATAGTTTAAAGATTAGTATCAACCAGCCTATGCTATGCAACTATGCTTGAGGGTACAACTGCTAATTTGGAGGATTTGGCTTGCAGACATGTTTTATTTGACCAGCACAATTATTATTATTATTATTATTTTGAGTTTGAATGTATTTACCAGTTTTCAACAACATTCACGCCTCTTTACTGCCTGTCATGTGTTGCCTCACTCACTTTGGTTTTCTTGCTGACCGCTAAAGTGTTTTAGTGAACGATCCTTAATCTAGAGGCTGGTTTTATGATCGTTTGAAAACCTTTTGCAACATAAAACTCAGTATGAATAAATAATTGGATTAAAGTCGATTTCAGAAGTTGTGCTATTTTGTGTTATTATGATTGAATCTGGGAACATTTTGTTACTTTGGACAGCATAATAAACAGTGTTGGTTTTAGTGGGCGGATTATTGGGCATTAGTCCAAATTATCCAGCCAGAAGGGTGTAAATTACAAGGGCCTAGAAATTAGCTTGAACATATGCCTCAGCAGTGACCCTAGGAATGCAGAGTTAGTGAAGTTGGCGAAGAAATTGTTGTGTTGCATAGTATCATGTTTGCGGAAAGGCAAACAGTGGTAATAAAAAAATTATGAAACAGAGTTATTGCAAGGGAATTGTTTTCCTTGTTAGAAACAGAACAAAAGCTCTCCAAGTTTTGAGTAAGGGAGATCTTGGAGCACAGTCTCCAGAGGGGCAGTGGATGTGATTCCAGTGGTCCGCAGTGTTTTCTCCTGGAATTGTACCTTCCCTTAATTTATGTCATTTTGTCTCCTGTACTGATGAATTAGCTCAGTCCCCAGGGATATGCCTCTCTCCCTAAAAAACTGCAGCCCCTCTTTGGATGGAACTCCTTTGTGTTTTCTTCTTCAGCACACCTGAGGCCCAGAGAAATATTTACAAGTAATTCTATTATTAATATATATTAAGGGAGAGCTCTCAATCTCTCTCTCTTTCTCTCTTTCTGTCTCTCTCTCTCTCTCTATATATATATGTATATATGTTTATATCAAACTTAAACAGCACAGACATTTAACAATTTCAGCATAGTTTTATTTTTTATTTGATTTTTTTCTTTATTGAAATGTAATTTACATATGTCTTTACTCCATTTTAAGTGTACAGTTAAATGGTTATTAGTAAATTTACCAAGACTTGTACAGCTATTCACATAAATCAGTTTTAGAGGATTTCCTTCCCCCTATTGAGACCCCTAATATCCATCCCCAAATACATTTCAAGCATGCCCCTCCTCTACACAGTGCTCACCACATCTCTCAAATGTGGGTCTATCCCCCACCCCCCAAATCCCTGGTGAACATTACCACCATTTAAGCACCATAGTGTTAATCAGTCAATACCAGTTTGATAGTGAGTACAAGTGGGGCTCATTCTTCAGGTCTTGTGTCACCTCACTTTGAATAATGGGTTTAAGTTTAATCCAGGATAATATAAGCGGTGCTAGCTCACTGTCGTTTCTTAAAATTGAGTAATATTCCGTTGTAAACATATACCAAATTTTAACAATCCACTCATGAATTTTCACTCATGTTTTCCTCCAGTATTTCATGAAATAAGTTTCCCAGCCCTTGTGAATGTTCCTCTGCCCCCTTCAGTAACCCTATCAACCGGAAGTTCGTTTTTTTTTTAACATAATCCCATAGTTCTTGTAAACTTTGGTCTTGTCTCTTGTTCTATGTTCCCTTTCTTCCTCTGATTTGTTTAGCGCGTAAGCATATTCTTCAAGCGCTGACATTCGCTCTTCTGCATGATCCAATCTATTCTTAAGACATTCCATTGAGTTTTGGAGTTCCTCGAATGCATCCTTCATTGCCAGAATTTTTGTTTGGTTTTTTTTGAATAATTTCAATTTCTTTGGAGAACTTTTCATTCATTTCCTGAATCGTTCTTGTGGTTTCTCTATGTTGGGAATCAATTTTCTCTTCAATATCATTGAGTTTTCTAACAATCCATATTCAGAATTCTTCCTGTCAGTTTAATTGTATCATGTATGTTGGTGTCAGTTGGTAGTAATTGAGTATTTTCTTTTGGAAGTGACCTCTCTCTCTGATATCTTCATGTTTCCTGTGATCTTTCCCTGGTTCTTTCTCATCTGGGTACTTTGTCTAGGATCGGAGATGCTGGGATTGGCTTATGAACCAAAATCTGATAGGCTGCTTCTACAGTCCTTCAGCCTCCAGCAGGGAAGAGGAGGCGAAGTGGAGATAACAGTCTGTCGACTGGGTTTTAGGATGAACAGCCTTCTTTCCAGCTCCACCCAGGAATGGGGTCAGTCCCTTTGGCACAATGCCCCCAGGCCAGAGTTGCAGGAGAGGGCAGTCAGCAGTGTCTCCCCAGGTCACAACTGGCGAGGTAATCTCCCTCGCAACTCCGCCCTGCCCAGATGGGTTCCGCTCAGTTGGCCCAGAACACAGACCGCTGGGTGGGGTGGGAAACCGCCCAAGGCTAGCCTGGCAAGTCAAGTGTGAATGTCACCACACTCCTCTATCAACCCCTTCACATGCCAAACCCAAGCCATGGGAATGGGAGGAGCGGTTGCTGGTTGCTGGGTTGGGGGATCTGACGGACTCTAACCTTCTATTCCCCCCTACCCTCCCCTTTCAAATGCCCAACCCGCTTGGCCAGGGGAAGACAGGAAGGAGGACTGTGACCACCTCCAGAGCAATCCTCAGCATCCCCAGACCACGGGAAGGCGACCCACCACCTACTTAGAGCCGTCCTGCCACCAACTTAGAGCCAATGTAGCAGGCACCCTGCAGAGCAGGGGAAGGAGTAGGGAACGCAGGCAGCTTCCAATCCATGCTCCCGGCCCACAGCTATCCCAGCCCTCCAAGTCCCAACTGTTCAGCTGCAGGGTAGCACGCTGGCTCTGTCTGTCCAGTGTCTACCAAACCGTCAGCGAGTTCCCAGGGCAGAGTCTCCTCCAAGGTATACGCTCCCCGTCCTAGTCTTGGAAGCCTCCTGACAAGAAGGCATCTCCTCACCCACTCCTGCGGCAACGGGAAGCACCCGCTCAGCTGGGGTCCTCCCCCACTCTGGGCTGGCTCAGCGGAGCATGCCAGATAGTTCAAAATGTTCCCCGCTCCGGTTTTCACTCCGCTCAGCCCCTCTGCCTGCACCGCCACTTCCCGCCGACTTCAGCCACTTCCCTGCCTGCGTGGGTGCGGGGCACGGCGGGGGAAGGATGGTCCTCCTGGGAGTCAGAACACCCGCTGTAGCCGCAGTGGCCGGCTGGGCTGGGATCTGGGATCCGGGGTCCCCCCACCAAGGCATGCGTCCGACTGTCTGGGCGCCACAAGGTATTCTCCGAATCACCTCTGTTTTCTGCCGTTGTCCAGTGTCCCATGCTGTTTCTCTGTAGGTCCACGAAACTGGTCCTGCAGAAGTGGAGTCCACTCGCATGCAGTGGTCTGCCTATTTCACCTCCGACTCTGAGAGCAGAGAGCCAGGAGGCCACCCCTAATCTGCCATTTTTCTGAATCTATTTTTTATTTGACTTTATTGTGGTAAGAGCACTTAACATGAGATCTACCCTCTAAACAAATGTTGGTCCTCAAATAGCTGTACTGCTGTTTCCAAGGGCTCACACAATGTGCCTGGTCCCTTGCTCAGTCCCTCCTTATCTATACCCTTATCAGACTTCTCAGTCTCTGCCCTAGCAGAGGACCAATTGCTTTGCTGTTCAGACGCCAAAGAGCCTCTCTAATGACCCATCTGGTAAGGATCTCAATCATTGTAAAAGACTTCTTTGCCTGTGATCCCAGCACTTTGGGAAGCCAAGGTGGGAGGTTCACTTGAGCTCAGGAGTTTGAGACCAGGCTTGGAAACATGGCAAGACACTGTCTCTTAAAAAAAATTAAAAAATAATTTTGAAAAAATTAGCCAGACATGGTGACATGCACCTGTGGTCCCAACTACTCGGATCCTATCACCTCGGCTGAGGTGAGCAGATCCATTGAGCCCAGGAGTTCAAGGTTACAGTGAGCTATGATCATGCCACGGCACTCCAGCCTGGATGACAGAGTGATACTCTGTCTCTAAAAACAATAAAGACTTTTTCTTTTAAATTGTTAAGTTTATTTTCTTACAATCTTGGGCTTATTCACTCTGTTTTAACATATGAGAGATAGTCTGCTTTTTCAGTAGATTTGCAACCCTGATATTGATATCTCTCTCTATCCATTAATGATGAAGCCTTTTTGGCTTAGATGATTAGCCACACCCACTTTGGAAGGTCTCTAAAATTCATTCATTCAAATGAGACCAGTTCTCCTTCTTCCATAGGGATAAGACTTTGCTTATTTGGGGCTTACTGTAGTTCCTAGTCATACAGTAGAGGAAGCATTCATGGAATAATAAAAGGTTTAGTTTTTGGCCATGTTTGTCAAGAAAAATATCAGCACAGCTGCCTGTTTTCTACTTCCATTACCGTGACTCAGTTGACAGTACTTGGTATGCCAATGTGATTGTGCTGGCACAAAGATCTAGAATGATCACATGAAATACCCATCAAAGCAGTTACAGTGATGTGTTCTACCTAAACCTCTATTGAAGCTGTTAGCACCTGCCAGATTCTACTGTTTCTACAGAGGCTGCTTGTGAGCGCCAGTCATTAATGCATTAACGATGTGTGTATGTGTGTCCTTGTCTGTGTGCATGGGGAAGAACTAATAGCTAAATAAATCATTACACCGCAAACTGATGAACTGTATCTGTTGGTGTCTAAGTCCTTAATTTGTCAATAAACTGCATGGAAGGTGGTTCCATGCTGAGAGTTATTTTTTAGTAAATATAATGTGACTTTTACATTAAAAGTAGTATATTCACTGAGAAAAAAAGAACTATGATGCTGCTGCCCTTCCTTAAAATATTTTACAGACTTCATTATAGAAATTGCCTTCATAACAGAGCCTTTAGCAAATTCTTTTGCATATTCTTGAGAATGGTAATTTTTCATCATTTATGAGTAGTTTGATTTTTGGAAATAGTCAAAAGTTATTTGATGTGAATTCTGGTAAATAAAGTGGTATTTTAATTTTGAGAAGGCAACAAAATTGGGTGTGATGAAAACTAATGAGATTTTCTTATGTAGCTCAACTGGCTATCTCAGCTCTTTCCCTTCCAATGTGCTCAGCTGAGGAAGATACGGTTGTGTGAATATCAACATGACACTGGCAGGTTCCTGAAAAGCCTCTGACAGTTTCTTTTCCAACCAGAAGATTTGAACATTAAACCCTCTCATAAAAAAGTGAACAAAACTTCATCTGTCAACTTTTCAAAAGAAGACGGAATGGCCAAAAAACATATGAAAAAATGTTTGATGTCTCTAATCATCAGGGAAATGCAAATCAAAACCACGATGAGATATCACTTATCTCCAGAGAGAATGGCCTTTATTAAAAAGTCCCAAAACAATAAATGTTGGTGTGGATGCAGAGAGATAGGAACACCCATACACTGCTGGTGGGACTGCAAACTAGTGCAACCTCTGTGGAAAGCAATATAGAGATACCTGAAAGCTGCAAGTAGATCTACCATTTGATCCAGCAATCCCATTACTGGGCATCTACCCAAAGGACCAAAAGACATTATAAAAAAGACATCTACATTAGAATGTTTATAGCAGCACAATTCACAATTGCAAAGTTGTGGAAACAACCCAAGTGCCCATCAATACATGAGTGGATTAATAAAATGTGGTAGATGTATACCATGGAGTACTATTCAGTTGTAAGAAGCAATGATGATACAGCGCCTCTTGTATTTTCCTGGATAGAGCTGGAACCCATTCTACTAAGTGAAGTATCCCAAGAATGGATAAACAAGCACCACATGTACTCACCAGCAAACTGGTTTCACTGATCAACACCTAAGTGGACATATAGGAATAACATT
>CAUYRT010055391.1:0-17557 GCA_963574885.1 Lepilemur ruficaudatus | reverse complement strand
TCCTAGTTCCTATACTTGTGTTGTTCTTCTGGGCCTGGAGGCAAAATTTAGACATTCTTAATAATAAAAAGGCCTGGGAATATCAAAATTGGAGTCTTGTCATTTCTCTCCGAGTTTCAAATCTGCGTGTTTTTTTTTTTTTAATCAGTTGATTTAGTACCAATTTAATTCAGTTTAGCCAGGTGTGGTGGTGCATGCCTGTAGTCCCAGCTAGGCAGAAGGATCACTTGAGCCCAGGAGTTTAAGGTCGCTGAGAGCTAAGCTGACAGACACCACAGCACTCTAGCCCGGGCAACAGAGTGAGGCTGTCCCCTCCCCCCCAAAAAAAAAAAAAAGTCTTCAAAAGACAGTTGACCACTAAACATCCAAAAGGATAACTATAACCAAAAAGACAGATAATAACAAGCAATGGCAAGAATGTGGAGAAACAGAAATCCTCATATATTGCTAACAGGAATGTAAAATGGTACAGCCTTTGTAGAAAACACGTTGTCAGTTCCTCTAAACATTACAGGCAGAGTAACCATATGACCCAGAAAGTCCACTCTTAGTACACTTCTCTTGGGTATAAGCCCAAGAGAAATAAACATGTACATGTACACTAAAACCTGTATGCAAACAGTAGCATTATTCAAAATAAGAAAAAAGTAAAAACAATTCAAATGTCCACCAACTGAATGAATAAACAAAAAGTGGTGTATGTGTACAATGGAATACTATTTGGTTGGAAAAGGGAGTAAGTACTGACACATATTACAATATGAATAAATCTTGAAAACATTCTGCTAAGGGAAGGAAGCCAATCACAAAAGGCCACATATGTTATCATTTTATTTATATGAAATGTCCAGAATAGGCAAATCTACAGAGACAGAAAGTAGATGAGGATTAGGGGTTGTTAAGGGAGGAGCAGAGGGAATGGAGAGTGACTGCTAAGAGGCATCAGTGGTTTTTTGTTTTTTTTTTTTTTTTTTTAGACAGAGTCTCATTTTGTTGCCCGGGCTAGAGTGCCGTGGCGTTAGCCTAGCTCACAGCAACCTCCAACTCCTGGGCTCAAGCAATCGTTCTGCCTCAGCCTCCCAAGTAGCTGGGACTACAGGCATGTGCCACCATGCCTGGCTAATTTTTTCTATATATTTTTAGTTGGCCAATTAATTTCTTTCTATTTTTAGTAGAGACGGGGGTCTCCCTCTTGGTCAGGCTGGTTTCGAACTCCTGACCTTGAGTGATCCTCCAGCCTCAGCCTCCCAGAGTGCTAGGATTACAGGCGTGAGCCACTATGCCCGGCCTGTACATTGATTTTTTTAGACATAATGCTATTGCATACTTAATAGAGCACAGTGTAAACGTAATTTTATATGCACTTAGAAACCAAAAAAATTAATGTGACTCACTTTGTTGTGATATTTGCTTTCTTGCAGTGGAACGAAACCTGCATTATCCCCTAGGTATGCCTGTAATTTATACGTTATAAAGATCATACAATTTCCATTTGGAGAGGCGATGAGAAGACTAATAAACCTAAAGGATAGTCAATGATTGCTTTTTAAAAGAAAGTTGACTGGGTGTGATGATTTTGGTGGGTATATCATTCAAGAGCAAGATTTTTAAAAAAAAACAACTCTAGACTCTAATGATCATAAATGATCAAGAATCTATCCCACCCGCAAACACTTCCTGAAAATATTATTCCTATATGTTTTGCAACTGACTGGCTACTTAATTAACATATTCATTAATTTAGAATTTATTATATAAAAGAAATGGTGGTAAACCATAAAATGAGCAGAACCAGTATTAATAATACGTAATTATTTATATAGTGAATCTAGCTAACAAAATACATATTATAATTATTTATTATAAACAGTAATAATCCAATTATCATAGTTATTACAAACTCCTCTTGCATTGGTAAAAGAACTAAGTCAATTATATGATCTTAATAACAGACACAATAAAATGAAATGAAGCAGGAAAGCTAAACATGAGAAAAAAGGTAGACAATTATATATAACTATATATTGCTATATATAACAATTATATATAGCAATTGCAAATGAAAAGAAAGTAGCCTTGGAAATATCAATATTGTAGAATTGAAGACAAAAGCATCAAATAGGCAAATGAGTCTATTTTATATGAATACAGAATGAATGAATGAATCAATATATATGACAATTATTAACATTTATGTGCCAACTAATTTGACAGTAAAATATTGAAAGCCAAAACTTAGAAATATAAGACAGAGCTGAAAAAATTAGATCCATAGTGAAGAACTTGAATATATCTTAATCTTTAACATAGAAAACAGAAAATATTAATAGATATAGATGACTTCAGTATGATAATACAATGTAGCCAAGCCTGGTGTCTCTTACCTGTAATTTCACCTACTTGTGTGGCAGGGGGAGGGGAGTCACTTGAGGCCAGGAGTTTGAGACAAGCCTGGGCAACATAGCCTTACCTTGTCTCTAAAAAAAATTTTAAAAGGCTGGCGGGGTTGGGGCGGGTTTGCTTGAGTCCAGGATTTTGAGGTTACAGTGAGCTATGATGGTTCCACTGAACTCCAGCTTGGGTGACAGAGTGAGACCCCCCATTTTGAAAAAAAAATTAATTAAAAAAAATTAGCCCAGTGTGGTGGGGTAAACCTATAGTCCCAACTCCCCACTGTACTCCAGCAGGGGTGTCAAAGCAAGACTTCACCTACTATGATCTCATTTACAGATAAAGTAATTAATTCAAGGAAGTTTCAGTAGCTGGACTAAGGTTATATAGTTTGAGATTGGTTGGGCCAAATATTGAACATAGGCAAATTTTCTCTAGAGCCTTAGCTCTAACCACTTTGCTGTACTTCTAATTAATAAGTCAGACTGAAGATGAAACCATTCTTATAAAATTAATTAAAGCCAATTTGCTGGGTTCTAATAAGAGTATAAGTCTTGAAAGTCACAGCTAAGCATTAACCAGCTCTTGCCCCATACCTCACTTCCTTATAGTCGTTTACTACTTATAGTCCCATACCCTTTTGTCACAAAGTCTTATAACTTTCCTTAATTGCTCCTATAGATAACATCTTCAATGTTAAGAAATTTAAGACCTTTCTAAGATATTTTCCAGACCTTGCATTCCAATGGGCCCACTGATACCACCCAGTCCTGTGACTCCTTCTAAGACACTGTCTCAGCACAAGAATGTGGTTTCTACATGCCTGCAAGTTCATCCCTCCAACTTAGCCAATCAGTTATGCCAATCCCCTAGCCCTCTGCCTGCCAAAATTCCCTTAAAAACCTCAGCCCATACCTCTTTGAGGAGCCTGATTTGAAGGGTTCCTCCCATCTCCTTGTTTGGCTGCCCAATGATTATTAAACTCCTGCCGTTACAGCGAATTGGTCTGTTGCTACACAGTGGGCAAATGAATCCAGTGATCCTATAACAAAGAGGTATAAATAGGCTTTGTGCCTAGATATAAATTACACACATTTTTTTAATTGTCTGTAATATATTAATACAGACAATAAATTTCAAAACATAAAAAATCTGCAAACTTATTTTTTTGCCTCAAAGCAAAATAAACAAACAAACAAAAAATACAAGCAAAACTAAAAATATAAAATAGAATAAAATATGCTTTGATAAATATGTTTGGGACAAAGAGAAAATTAACACTGGTAATATAGATATTTTACAAAGTGAAACCAACAAAGCTCTGGGTATAAGGCAAAGATAGAGTCAGAGAAATGAATAAACTTAAATAAATATATTACTGGATAAAATAAAATATCAGAAAGAAAAGAAATAAAGGAAAGAAAGAAAGGAAGGAAGTAAGGACAGAGGGAGGGAGGGAAGGCAGGAAACAAATAGTATGCATATATATATATATCAGTATATAAAAAGAAAAGGAAAAAACACTACCCAAAAAGGCTGAAAGAAAGAGTATTTAATGATTTGGAAAATAATCACAGTGTAATATCAAATTAATAAGAAGAATATATATCTATAAATGCATGACCCCAGTTGTATTTTTATAAGTAAATAATTTATATAGATTTTTTTAAAAAATGAGACACGGACACACTAAATCCACTGTGGTTACGTTGTTAGTGGAATTAGCAGTAATTATCATTTTTATGTTTAAAAATACATTTTCAATGTTCTACAATGAACATTCTATCTCATTCCATTTGTAAAATAATTACTACTTGCACAGTGCTAGGATCAGCACAGGCCCACAGTGATGAATGAAAAAGAAGACAAAAAATTAAACTCTGAAGAAAAAATTTTTTCTGAAAAAAATTATAAAGGAAATCAGTGAACTTAAAAGAAAACTGTATACATTTAATAGTATATATCATTCCAAAAAACATGGTGTTAGACCTAAAAGGCAGAAATGAATGTATGATTCTACATATCCAAAAATGTGCTAAAATGATTTACAGTGTTAGGTAACAGAAAATGGTCTCCTCAAGAAGTAGAAGGTGGTAAGAACAGGGATCAGCAGAAAAGAGGCACAGGAAAGTGTTCTGGGTTGTTGGAAGTGATTTATACATTGTTTGGAAGGCAGTGACTGGGAGTATCCAATTTTCAGAGAAAAACTTAAGAAGTCTGTTTTTCCAATCCTTGAATCTGGGTTGGCCTTCTTACTTGCTTTGCCAACAGAGAGAGGCAGAAGTGATGCTGTGCGAGGTCTGAGCCTCAGCCCCCAAGAGGCCTTGTACCTGTCTTTTCTTTCTTAGAACCCTGCTGCTGTCATCTGAACAAACCCGGATTAGTCTTTTGGACAGGAAACAATCATTTGAACGAAAACCTAGTTTTCTCCAAATAGTGGCCACCCTAGACTAGATCACCCCCAGTCCACTGCCAGCTGAGCTTCGATGTCTGATTCTTACTGAGGCCAGACCTATGCAGCAGACCAACAGGCTGTTGAGCAACAATAAAGGCTTATTGTTCCAAGTCACTGAGTTCTGTTTGTGCTGTCACGCAGCAATTGCTACCTATGAGCACAACGTTCAATGTCTTCCAGTTTTGTTTTGCAGAATAAATGGGCTAAAGGACTTAAAAGAACATTTAAAATTGAAAAGTACTACAAAATGTAACTCACTGATCAGACAAATGTCTCTTTTACAATATTCCCTAGGCCAAAAATGGCACTAACGAAAATGATCATAAAATGTTAGTTAGAGCTATAGTTGAGATCTGGTATTCAGAGATGACACATGGATTTTATATCTTATGCAAAATCTCATTGAATAGTGATAGCTGCCTGAATGCTGAGCTATAAAAGACCGTTCAGTTACATCTACAGTCAGGAGAAAAGATGAATCACCAATGCTTGCATTGGGCATAACATATACAACAGATTTCTATTCTGGTTTTGTCCAGTCTCCTCACTTAAGATTTAGAAACTGAGACTTTCAGAGAGGTGGTATCTTGGAAAAGTCATTCAGAAAAATTAGTAGCAGATGTACATGTTTAACCTAAGTCTTTTGAGTAAGCCAATCTAAATTTTACCCTACCCATACATAATTTTGAAACACTGCAGCCCAGACAATGATTTCTACTTAATGATTTTTGAAAAGAATTAATTCTTGCATATTACAGATATTGCTGCTAAGAAATTGGAAGTTTTATTAAGTAATCAGCCAGTTCCCCATTTCCTCTCACCTCTACGTTTTAAGCCATAAATAGGCTTAACCATAAGAGGACATGAGGATAAGCACAGATACGGAAGGACATCCCCTGCCAAGTAGGGTGCCTATGGCCCATTTCTGAGGACTATTGAACTAGGACTTATCATGGTCAATACATTTGTTAATAAATCCATTCTTACTTCTGAAAAATTCATCTGTAGAAGGTACTATGTCACCCCAATGTCCTGGCTGCCGGTTGATTCAAGCTTTCATCCTGAAACTAGTAGAGTCCAAGGTAAGCAGCAAGGAGAGGGACTCCTAGAAAATCGTCAACTCTGGCATAGGTAGAAACCAAGAAGGGGCCACAAGAAAACACAGTCAGAAAAGTCAAACTGATTTTAGGTTAAAAAAGTATTATATTTAGCAGGAGATGTCAATTATATATACATTCTCTACAGTGTCCTCAAAAGATATGGGACAGAAATTGGTCTAGTTTGGCGAAAAGACTGTGATAGTCAGGGTGACTGTGGTTAACAAAGTATATTATTCTATTCAGCAAGTTGGATCCCAGAACACACCATCTCATTCTCTCTGAGTATGAATAACTTTTTCCATCAGGGGTGACCAGAGAAAGCCATGGCCAATCAGTCTGCCAAAAAGATGAACTCTGAGGTAAAACACTTAGATGTATTATTCTCAGCTGCCTGTTTAAGCATAGGTGAGAAAGATCAGGCCTTCCTACCCTGTCATACAGTCTCACGCTGGAATGGCTTCATTCATCAAAGCTACAGATTTTGGATATGAGGATGTCAAAGGGAATTTGCGGGCCCCGTGGCAGAAGCCATTTGTATACTACACCTAGTGAATCTGCCAACAGGTGACAGATGTGTCCAGTGTCTGGTCCTGGCATCTTCTCTTGTTCTTGCATGAGCTCTGGCAGATGTCATGTACTTCTCCAATGTGATGAAGTGGAAACACTATAGACTTGAAATCAAACAGATGTGGATTTAATTCTGACTCTGACACAAACTGTATGACTTTGCTCAAGTGTGTTAACCTCTTGGAACTTCAGTTCATCATTTGCATAATGTGGAAAATACTTCACAAGGGTGTTTTAAACATCAACAAACTAATGTAAGTAATGCAAGCAAGTAACATATGTATAAAAAAATGGCTAACCTATATCATGTGTTCAGGAATGTCAGTGCTCGCTCACCTGGAAGGTGGAGAGCATACCTCTACATCACTGTTTTCCCCACTTGATAGAATGATATTCAATAAATTATAACAAAACAGCTATCTCTAACATCAATATTTTTGTTTGAACTTGGGAGATTTTTAATTTGTATCTTTCTGAATCCCTTAATAACTATAAAATCAATTGGATGGAATTTCACCTTAAACTGTTATTGGCTAAACCACTAAACTTCAATCATGCTATCTGTGGCCAAGGTGTTTACTGTAATTGAATACTAGAGTTGCTAATTTATGAAAACATTATACATGTTTTGTGACTAAATCAGAAATCATCTTATATTTTCCAGGGCAGACAAGCAATAGCAGAAAGAGATGGTTTACAGCAATAAAGGGGAGAAAATTTTGTCCATTAGAAATCTCCTATATGCTTTGAGCTTTGATAAAAAGACCAGAATTCATCCTGACATATAGCTTCACATTATGATAATCTCATTTATCAAAGTTACAGATTTCAGATATAAAGATATCACAGAATTTGCAGGCCCCTCAGGAGAAGCCATTTGCGCATTGTCAGTCACGTATACACTGCAATAGAAGAACACCCTCGTCCAGCTGAAGAGACGCTGGGCTAGCATCCTGGCAATCCCCCACCCAGCTGGGACCAAAAATTTTTCCATCCCTCCCATCCAACTCCCCCAACCCCGGCCCTATCCTTATTTAAGGGTAGCTTGGAGTATAGCTGCTCCCTTGTGATGATCATGGACCTTTGACTTTTCTTTCTTATTAACTTCTCATTAGTATAAAGTTGTTAGAGACAAGGAAGGATGATTTTGACCATAAAAATCAGGCTGGTTTTAAGATTCATTGACTCTTCTTTATCTTACACTTTTTGGGGTCTCAATGAGTAAATCATTAATTTATCTGACCAGGAGCAAATCAATTCACTTTCCTGAGCATCAGTTTCCTCCAATAGAAAGAGAAAAGACGAAATTCTTTAGCGTCGGACCAATTCTGAGGCCTTTTATAAATCCTTGTTATCTCCCTTTGCAGCTCCACCTTCTTCTCATGGAACCAGTCCATTTTTGCACAAGAGCACTCACAACTTCCAGCCATGGACAAGCAGCTGGGAGCAGACACAGAAGGGTCATTCTAAGATCCTTTCCCCTTGGCATTAGCCAGTCAGTTACATATCAAGAAATCCCAGCTATCACATTTTCAGAACCCAGATGGTCTTCCCTTTGATACTTCTGAACCTCCCTTTGGTAATTTCGGACTCTAAAATTCTGTGTTTTGGTTACACTTCTATTTTCACATAG
Source organism: Lepilemur ruficaudatus (assembly GCA_963574885.1). Taxonomy (NCBI): domain Eukaryota; kingdom Metazoa; phylum Chordata; class Mammalia; order Primates; family Lepilemuridae; genus Lepilemur; species Lepilemur ruficaudatus. Next base: position 9,411 of record CAUYRT010055391.1, on the reverse strand, counting down.
GTTTCCCACTATGCTTTTTGCCCCAAGCTCTTTACTCTGAGTTGTGCACGCAAACTGTTTTAAAAGCTCTGAGTGCATTTCTCAGGAACAGCTGTTCTGAGCCAAGGTTGTTTCTGTTCCACAGCAGCGATTTAGCTCAGACTGACTTTTCTCCCCAGTTACCAACTCATTGCAGTCATCCTGTGGGACCTGCATCTGGCAGGGGAAAGTATCTGGGCACAGCAAGGAGAGGATATGGAACAAGCTGGCAGCTCCTGAATGACAGGTCTCCCCATGAGAGCCTTCTCCCTTTTTCTGACAGATGTTCCTTGTTCCTGCTTCAGCCATGTGGTTCCTGACATGCTGTTTGAAAAGGCCTTGTAAGGTAGCTCTGGCCTCATCCTCTAGGGATCTCCAGGGAAGCCAGCTTTCTTGGTGACTACATAATTCAGGCATCCCCCTGCTTAAAAGCTCTCAGAAGCTCCCTGTAACTGAAAGAATAATAGGTAAACTTTTTAGCATGACCCACAAAGCCAGTTTTCTCCTCTGTAAAATGGGGCAAACAATACCGACCTTGCAGGGTTGCTCTGAAAATCAAATAACCTACTAATACATCAAAGTCATTACATGGTAGATTGGGGCACTCAAGAATTACCAGTTTTTTCCCCTTCCTTCTTCTCTATCTGGTCCTTGCTTATGTTATAGGCTTATCTCCTTTCACTCTCATTCTTCATTTCAGTTATTCAAGTTACTTGCATTCCCCAAACATTTTTCTACATTCATATTCAGCCTGCCTTGAAACTGATGCTCCCCTTTTCTTCTTGGGTAAAAGACCCTTACACCCCAGCACTTTAGAGAAACCCTCCCTCACATTTTCAAAGGATAGGTATTCCTTCTCCCCCTTCCCTCCAGGGCACCACTGCCATGATACAGTTCCCTGAACGTACTTGGCATTTTATGCTTGGCATTAATGTAATGATGATAATAGCTATCATTCCTTAAGTGCCTAGTGTATATCAGAAACTGTGTTTTTCACTTTACAAACATTAGCCTTACTCTTCAAAACTAATCCAGCAGTTGTTGACATTTAGCCTCCCTTTTAGATAAGGAAAATTATGTTGAAAGGGGATCATGTTACTAAAATATACACCCTAGTTTCACTTCTGTCTTATTGACTACACTGTACTTCTTAAATAACTGTGCCCTCAATAAATGACTGCTCATCAAAGACATGCTTGACTCAGAAAAGTCTCCCCTTTGCTCCTTGATTCTTTTCCCACCTTCATCATGGTCTTCTCTTTTCCTTAAAGGACACATTTTTTAACTCAGTTGTTTTTCACTATATCCCATCAAAGAATTACAGAGGAACTTGACAGATCATTCAAACGAAACTTTTCTTGTATTACAGATGTAGATACAGCCTCTGAGACATTCACACCTTTCCTGAGGTCAAAAGTGAGGTAGTGAGGGAACTGGAGTTCCAGTGACATTCACTTTGTTCTCAAGCTGGTGCTCGTTGCACAGCTCTATGTAGTAGGTCTGGGGAAATGACTCATTTTCAAATCTGTAAAAGCTGGAAACTATAGAGAGGCTTCAAAACCCAACAAAACCACCACTTCCTCTAGGAAGCTGTCTGTTGAGATCTGATCTAAGTTAACATGCTAGTTAGAATCTTGGTAAATATTGGTATCTTCCTCCAAATTAGAAGAAGGTGTAAACTCTAAGTCTGTTCTGTCCATAGCTCAATTGAGTGGTATACAATGAAAGCAAGTTTCACACCAAATACTACCACTAAAGGGATGTTTATTAGCTAAGCAGGGATATAATTCTCTTACAATCAATTCTTGTAAGCTTGTTGAAGTCCTGACTCTCTGTCAAGCACAGAGCCTTGACATGAAGCCTCTGCATGAAAGGCTTGCCCAAGGCAAATGCAATAAATATTTTGACAGCAAAAATCAACTATTATTCTCATAAGGCTCAGTGGCAGAATCTTTTGTTAATTGGGGAAACAAATGGAATTCTCAGTCTAGGGCACCAGTGTGAGGGGTTCAAGTGCCTGGTTCACCAAACACTTATTCACCAATTACACAAGGGTGGATGTAAGGGAATAATTTATTATAGCCAAATAGCCAAGCATATATTTTAAACACTGTAATTTTTCACTAAGAAAAGTTATTTCTAACATATATTACGTAATTGGCAAACCCCTTTGGGCATATTCTAATACCAATATTTGAAATGCATGCCTCTAGAGTGTGAAACTCTCTGGGTAGAAGTAACTCACTGCAGCTAGGACCTAAATTCTTCAGTAGAAGTCCTTGGGTACTAACTAATCCTCCTAAAGTATAGATTACATCAGTTTACATACACGAGTAACTCTGTCTATAGACAAGTAAATCATAGATGTTATACCACTATCTCCTTTGTGATCCTGCTGCAAGCTTCATACCTCTTTTGTTAGAAATTTCAGTGCATGCAGTAGAGGTTCTAGGTCATAAATCTGCCTCTGCCACCAAAAATGAGCTATTTCTATCTTCCCAAGTAACCATCTGGCATGGTAGCTGGCATAAAGTGAGCAAGCAGTAAGTGCACATGATCTTTGAATAAATGACTAAACTAATGAATAAACTAGAATAAGCAGACTTAGGAATGACCACTTTGGTCTGCTTCCTCCACTGTGGTCATTCTGACTACAAACAAAGCAAAAATGTCAGGGAAGGAACTCTTCTCTCTTGTATCACAAGCCATGACACAGAACTGGATGAGAAAAGCTAGAGTTCCACGTAAAGTTAGATATGCTTATATCTCACTTTGCTCCTCCATCAGAGAAGCCAGTGTGCCACATGAAAAGCTGGTGCTATAAGGTAGACTGACCTCCCTAAGTAAGGCAGAATCTTTGCGGTCAGCTGTGACATGCAGCTGGTGAGTATGGTTGGGGCAGAAAGGAGGCCCAGCTTAGTAGACAATTTCCCTATCCAAAATCAACTCTGCCTATTCTGTTTACTTTACTTCAAAGGCTGTTTCTGTCACCACCAGGCATGGAAACTAGCCTTCAAAGTTTACTGCGTGTCCTGAAATGAAGGGTTCTCATTGTCTAATTGGCATTTGAAATAAGTGCACAATTGATTCAGAAAATCCTGGTGCTACTTAACAGGACAAATGAATCATTTGCTTTCCAAATTACAGGGAGCTTTGAGGTCAGGCAACCTGGATAGCCATAGAGCCCCTCTGTCAGAGACACAGAGGAATTGAAACAAGCAGTCCCCAGCTTTAGGAGCCACCTCTATTTGAGTGGTCAGTGCTGTCATACTCTTACAAAATTCAGGGGCCCCAGGATATTAGCATGCCCAAGCCAGCATATGGTACACATCTTACTAACATAATCACAGGACTCCAGTAAGCTGTTTTCCAGATAATTTGGACCACGGCGCATAGCCATCCCTCTTCCCACTTTCTGCTCATCTCTGGAAGACTGGTGCATACACATCTCCTTTGCCCAGTGAACTCCAAAGAAATCTTGCCAGTGTTTATAATACCTGCAAAGCCCCTCTGTAAATAACACTTGGGCCACACAAAACAGGCTGAAGCCAAGAAGCTGAATTCTGCCTGACAGCTTTGCCCCAATTGCTTAGTTTTGTAGTTAGAAAAGAAGACAGGCCGCTGGTCAGAAGATTCATACCACTCTTAACTTAGACATTTTTTAAGTGGCTGTTTAATGGAAAGTTGTTTTTTACAGCTTTGAAAGTTCAAATGAATTCATCTTCTCCACCTGGAAGCCTATTTCTTTTTATGCTGGCCAGTGACAAGTTTAAATAAATTATTTTTTAAAAAATAAGAATAATGATAATGTGAACCTTAATTACAAAACTCACATGCAATTTGGTCTGTGTTTGGCCACAGACCTCCCTCCCTCATGCCAATCCCTCTTTCTCTAGTCCTTCTAACCATGACTACCAAGGATTGCAGGAGATTTTTTAGCTAACAGTGACCTGGAAAACATCTGGTCTGGAAAATAAGAAATATATTAGGGGTGTATCTGTAAGATGCAATGAGAGGCTTCATTCAAACTTCAGAAGAATTATTTGTGACTCACTCAGAAAAGTGAGAGGGAAGATCAGCAAGAACGTTTTAGTACCTACCAGTAGAGGACAAATAGGAATACGTGGGGAAAAATAATACTTATTAAGTAGCTACTTTTGGAAATGAGCAAAGACCATCCAAATGAGAACAAGCACAGACTATCCAGAGTCAGCCACCGTCACTTACACTGGACAGAGACTCAAAGGCAGGCAGAGGAGTGGCAAAGCGCCATAGCAGAACAAAGGAAAGGCTGTAGGTATTGGAGGCTGTTGGTATATGAGAAAGCTGGAGGAAAGCTAACTAGAAATGGGGCATCCTATGTAACTGGTTTGGGAAGCATATTTGGCTTCTCTGGTTAGTCTTGAGTTGGAAGCAGAGGCAAAAAGTAGAGAAGCAGTCACCGAGCAAGCTCTGGCCTTCTGGACTGATTGCCACAAAGCCTGTAGTTCGGCTTCCTAGACTGCTTGCTGCAGAGGTTTGTGGGTCATGGTCATATATTGTCATATATTTTGTCCACTTGTCGTATCCTGTTATGCTCATTACCATATACGTTTTCCATTAATATATTCAGTCTCTTATACCAAATGCTGGGTACGGTAATTTCATTTCACAGCAATCCTATGTAAACAAAAAGGGCTTTGTTTTACCTTAACCAAAAGGAAGAACCTGAGGTAAGTTGTTTAATATTATAGAGCTAGTAAGCAGCAGGACTAGATTTTGCCTGCTGGGAAGGCTGACTCAAAGGCCACACACTTTCTACAATTTCAAGCAGCCTCGTTGGCTGAGGTGGAGGTGTGTTCTCCTGGAAGTCAGTGTTGGGGGCATCTGCTGCGATCAGGGAGATGTAGGACACAGTTCAGTTCATAACAGCCATATAACCCATGTCTCACTCTATTCTGCCTGTCAAGCTCCACCTCCACCAGTCTATACCCCAAATTGCAGTTAGTATTCTTTTAAAAAATAGAAAGTTAATGAAAACCGAATGTGCATAGAATGTTTCCATGGTTTCTATTTACCGTAAGATCAATGTATAACCATCATCAAGACTAACAAATGTGGCAGAATAGCATAGTGTTCAAAACAGTGAAACATTAGAGTTAAAAACTAGAGTTTGACTGCTAGATTAAAATCCTGACTTTCCTACTTACCCATCCTTAACTGGATAAATTGATTTTATTTTTCTTAGCCTCAGTTTCTTAAAAACAGTTTTTCTTAAAAAAAAAACATTATACGTTTATAATACTTTAAAAATTCCTTAGTAGGGATTAAATGACATAACCCATATAAAGTGCTTAGCCTACAGTACAGATTTTAAAATACTCATTTATTATTTAGCTCTATATTTACTTATTTATGATTTCTTCTATCTAGTACCTATTTCCTCCCTATTTTTACAGTTCCTCCAATTATTTTAATTCTTAGAAATATATGCAAGAATATTTTATTTTTGCCTACATCAGAATGCCATATAAATGAAATCACATGGTATATAACCTTTTGAGATTGGGTTCTTTCATTTAACATAATGCATAACTTGGCATGTATCAATAATTTGCTCATTTTTATCTCTAGGTAGTATTTCATTGTTGGTTATAGCACAGTTTGTTCATCCATTTAACCACTAAAGGTCATTTGCTTTGTTTTCAGTTTTTTGTGAGTATATATAATACTGCTAAAACATTTGTCTGCAGGTTTTTGTGTAAACATAAGTTTTTATTCTCTAGTATAACTACCCACAAATAGAATCACTGAATCATACGTTGGGTGTACATTTAACTATGTAAGAAACTGCCAAACTTTTCCTGAATGATTGTGTTATTTTTTATTCCCACTAGCAAGGTGTGAGAGTAGTTATTGTTCTGCATTCTCACAAGCATTTGATATTGTGGTGTGTGTGTGTTTGTGTATGTATAACTTTAGTCATTCTAATGTATGTGATGGTATCTCATTATGGTTTTAATTAGAATTTCTCTAATGACTAATGATATTGAGTATCTTTTTTATTTTTCTATTTTTTTTAAATTTTAGAATATTACAGGGGTACAAATGTTTTGGTTGCATGATTTGCTTTTATACAGTTTGAATCAAAGTTACATGTATGCCCCTCACCAAGTTAGCATGCATTGTATCCATTAAGTGTGTATTTACTCATCCCCCCTCTCTCCCACCTGCTTGGTTTCCATTGAGTTTTACTACTATATGTACACATGAGTATTGATCAATTAGTTCCAATTTAATAGTGAGTACATGTGGGATTTGTTTTTCCATTCTTATGATACTTCGCTTAGAATGGTCTACAGTTCCATACAGGTTGTTACAAAAGATATTAGTTCACCATTTTGCTATGGCTGAGTAGTACTCCACAGTGTACATATACCACATTTTATTAATCAAATTTTCTATTGATGGGCACCTGGGTTGATTCCATATGTTTGTGACTGGGAATTGTGCTGCAGTAAACATTCAAGTGCACGTGTCTTTTTGATAAAATGATTTTTTTCCCTTTGGGTAAATATCGAATAGTGGGATTGCTGGATCAAATGGTAGGTCCACTTTTAGCTCTTTTAGGTACATCCATACTATTTTCCACAGAGGTTGCATGAGTTTGCAGTCCTTCTAATGATGTATAAATGTTCCCTTCTCTCCATATCCATGTCAGCATCTGTTGTTTTGGGACTAGTCTTTGGGATTTTCTAGATATAAGATCATATAGTCAAAAAAGAGTGATAGTTTGATCTCTTTTTCCCCATTTGGATCCTCTCGATTTCCTTCTCTCGTGTGATTGCTTTGGCTAGGACTTGCAGCACTATGTTAAATAGAAGTGGTGATAGTGAGAAACCTTGTCTGGTTCCAGTTCTAAATGAGAATGCTTTCAGTTTTTCCCCATTCAGTATGATGTTGGCTGCAGGTTTGGCATATATGGTTTTTATAATTTTGAGTTAGGTCCCATCTATGCCTATTTTCTTAAGCATTCTTATCATAAAACGGTGCTGCATTTTGTCAAATGCTTTTCCTGCATCTGTTGTTAGGATCTTGTGGTATTTGTTTCTGCTTCTATTTATGTGGTGAATTATATTTATAGCTTTGTGTATATTGAACCATCCTTGCATCTCTGGTATGAAGCCCACTTGGTCATGGTGAATTATTTTTTTGATGTGCAGCTGAATTTGGTTTGCTAGGATTTTATTAAGAATTTTTGCATCTATATTCATAAGTGATATTTGTAATTTTCTTTTACTGTTGTGTCCTTTCCCGGCTTTGGTATCAAAGTGATAGTGGCTTCATAATACAAGTTGGGTAAGATTGCTTCCTTCTCAATGTTATGTAATAATTTCTGCAGTATAAGTACCAGTTCTTTGAAGGCCTAGTAAAATTCAGGTGTAAAACCATGTGATCTAGGACTTTTTTTATTGGAAGATTTTTAATTGCTGTTTCAATTTCAATACTTGATATTGGTCTGTTCAGAAATTCTATTTCTTCCTGATTGAGCCTAAGAGGCTGTGTGCTTCCAAGAATTTGTCCATTTCCTCCACATTTTCAACTTTATGTTCATACAGATTTTTATAGTATTCCAAGATGATATTTTGTATTCCCATGGTATAACTTGTGATTTCTCCTTTTTCATTTCTGATTGAGTTTATTAGACTCCTTTTGTTTCTATTTCTGGTTAATCTAGCAACAGACCTGTTACTTTTGTTCATCTTTTCGAAGAACCAACTTTTTGTTTCATTAATCTTCTGTATAATCCTTTTGTTATTGATTTCATTTAGTTCTGCTCTGATCTTGGTTATTTATTTTCTTCAGCTAGGTTTGGTTTGCTCTTCCTTTTCTAGTTCTTTGAGATGATTTATTAGTTTATTAATTTGTGATCTTTCTGTCTTTGGGATGTTGGCATTTATGTCTACAAATTTTCCTCTCAGGACTGCTTTAGCTGTATCTGAAAGATTTTGATAACTTGTGTCCTCTTTATCATTTAATTCAAAGAATCTTTTCATTTCTATCTTAATTTTCTCATTGATCCAGCCGTCCTTCACCAGTAGGTTGTTTAGTTACCATGACTTGGTGTGTAGGTGAGTGTTTCTGTTGGAGTTGATTTCTACTTTTATTCCATTGTGGTCTGAGAAGATGCATGGTGTAATTTAATTTGTTGAGACATGTTTTGTGGCCTAGGATGTGGTCAATCTTAGGAATGTTCCATCAGCTGATGAGAGAAATGTGTATTTGGTGGTTTTGGGGTAGAATGTTCTATAGATGTTTGTTAGGCTCATTTGTTCTAGAGTTCTGTGTAAGTCCATTGTTTCTCTGTTTGTTTTCTGTTTGGAGGATCTGTTCCATTCTGTCAATGGAGTGTTGAAGTCCCTGGCTATTACAAAGCTGCTGTTTTTCATTTTGTTTTGATCAAGTAGGATTTGCTTTATTATCTGGGTGCTCCTGTGTTAGGTGCATAAATATTTAGAACTGTTATGTGTTCTTGTTGAATAGTTCCCTTTACCATTATATGTTGGCATCCTTTTCTTTCTTTTATTGATTTGAAGTCTATGTTAGTTGATATGAGAATCATTACACCAGCTTTCTTTTGGTTTCCATTTGCATAGAATATTGTTTTCTATCCCTTCACCTTGAGTCTGAATGAGTCTCTGTGGATTAGATGTTTCCTAGAGATAGCAGATACATGGCTTATATTTTTTTATTCATTCAGCCAGCCCGTGTCTCTTTAGTGGGGAGTTCAAGCCATTCACATTTATTGAAAGAATTGCTAATTGGGGTGGATTTTTGTTCATCCTATTGAGTAGAACATCATTGTCTGTTTTACCTCTTGAGCCATGTGGTATCTGGGTTCTGACCTTTATCTTCTGGGGTGATTTTACACTGGCAGATCCATATATAATGCAGTTCTGAGTACTTCTTGCAGGGTAGGTCTGGTCTTGACAAATTCTCTCAGTATTTGCTTGTCTGAGAAAGTCTTTATTTCTCCCTCATATAACAAACTTGGTTTTTCAGGATACAAAAATCTAGGCTGGCAATTATTCTGTATAAGAAAACTGAAAATGGGGCCCCAATTTCTTCTGGCATCTAAGGCCTCATTTGAGAAATCTTCAGTTAGCCTGATGGGTTTTCCTTTGTAAGTTATCTGATTTTTTCACCTTACTGCTTGTAGGAGTGCGTCTTTCCTATTTACTGTGGCAAATCTAATGACTATGTGTTATGGTGATTGCCTCTTTGTGATGAATCTCCCAGGAGTGTTTTGAGATTCTTGTATCTGGATATCTACATTTCTAGCAAGGCCAGAGAACTTTTCCTTGATTATTCCTTTAAATAGATTTTCCAACCCTTCCGTATTTTCTTCTTTGC
>CAUYRT010055390.1:0-39942 GCA_963574885.1 Lepilemur ruficaudatus | reverse complement strand
TGTATATCTCTATTGTCTGGCGCATTTCTTGACACACAGTGGGAACTCAATTTACTGAATTCACATATTAATTTCCATGTGGGTTTTATTTAACCCCTTGCTAATTTTGAGCTGGGGCCTCATGAAGCATATGTAACTCACAAATCTTTTTACCTGGGAGCCACGTGGTGTGCAGGCAACTCACGCTGCTATGCTGTAGCTACACATTATGTGATAGGTGGCCCCTTGGGAAAACCCTGTAGTTGGTTCATGAAAATCTTACTTGTTGATGTTCTTATTGTTACAATTAATATTGACAATTTAATAATAAAAATGTGGATTAAATGAATAGAAGTCAATAAATTTCATTTTTCTATTCACGTTTATCTTTAAATCACACTCAAGCTGACAAGACTTGAAAATCACTTTACCCTTATGAACTAATTTTCAAGTTTTCACATTACTTCTTACATTACTAATTTTCAAATTTTTATATTAATTTATATCAAAAAAACACAGAAAGCAATAAAAAATACAAAATTTTCATTAAATTAGAAAGGATCATTTTGTTTTTGAAGTTTTTATTCTATTTTCATAATAAAACACCATGGCCCGAAGGAAATTTTTTTCCTCATGTGGCAGTTAATGTATTAATTAACAATCTGTAATCCAGTGAGCCAGGAAATACAAAGTTTCTAAACCCAACACTTGCTTAAGAAAAAGGAATAGCAAGCAGGCTTATGACAGTGTGAAAAGAATGTTTTTGGGTGAATGTTTCCCAAATGCATTGGAAACAACCAGATGCATTTCCTGGCTATCATTGATCACTAAACTCCAATATTTATCTGAAATATGGATGCCCAGAATAAAGATTACTTTGTGCAGCTTCTTTTACAGTAGAGTGTAGCACTCTGACTTAAGTGCTTGACAATGGGCTATTTATTACTAATGGCAAATGTAATATTCAGGAAGCAACTCTAAGTGGAGACAATGGACCTTATCCTACCCTCTCCTGCTCCCTGCTGGTTGTTTTGTTAATATGATCACTGAACTAGATAAATCATTTGGGACCATGAAATGACTTTGGGAGTGGAAGTCATGCATGTCAGTATAAGATAAAAGGTCCAGTATTTTTGAATTCTTCAGGGAGCAAATCTACCATACCAATTCTAGGCAGTTCACACGTAGATTTAATGTCAAGGGTGTGTCTTAGTCCAGTTTTTATTGCTATAACAGAATCCCTGAGACTGTATAATTTATAATGAACAGAAGTTTATTGGCTTATAGTTCTGGAGGCTGGGATGCCCAATATCAAGGTGCTGGCATCTAGTGAGGGCCTTCTTGTTGTGTCAACACATAGCAGCAGGCAAGAGGTGAGGGGGCGGGTAGAAAGAGCACAGTCGATGGGGCTGAATTTTCCCTTTCATAACAGCACCAATCCCACCCATAAGGATGGAGCTGTGATGGCCTAATCAAATCTTAAAGGTCCCACCTCTTAATACTGTTAGAATGGCAATTAAATTTCAACATGAGTTTTCAAGGGGACAAACATTCAAAACACAGTGGGGGGTATTGATTTTTAGTCCGTCTAAAGCAAACTACTTTTGATTCTGATAATCTGGGACAGTCAATCTCATCTGTGGCAAGATTTCAGTTAAACTTGCATTTTATGTAAAAAAAAACTGTATATATAATCATCCATCCCTATATTTACAAAAATAAGTTATATTGGAAGCAGACTTGTAAAGGCAGATAGACGTCCAGCACTGTTATTCACTAGCTGTGTCTTTATGGACAAGTTATGTCAAATCCTCTTGGACTTAGATGACTCAATTTTAAAATTAGAGAATTGGATTAATTAGAGTGACTAAAGTCAGAGAATTTAAGTTTGTCCAAACCTTTATGATATAGGAGAAAAAAAGAAGTAAGGACCATGGAGCCAGTGTATCCCTGAAGATCAAATACTGAGCTGGCATGGGAAGGTCCTCGCCTTCTATGAACTGGAATACAGAACAATGAGACACCCCGTTTTCCTCTTACTGACTAATTTCCTTGCACTCTTTTATTTTGCAAAGATGTGATTTCTGTTCACAGTTGTGAACATTGAAATACCAGGGTCCAGAGAGATAAAATACTGCCACGTTCAGTTCTACTGAAATATTCACGGTTCTACTAAAATATTAAAATTTGGCACTTCTTAGTCCTATAAACATTGTAGAATTTCAACAGCAATGGTTACATACCATTTATTCTAACTGTAGAAAATAACTCCTTAATATATTAAGCTTGTTTATTATAAAGCATTTCTTGCAATTGAAAAAATTACAAGAAAAAAGGGAAATAATAAATTATAATGAAAACAACAGTGGAGAAAGCAGCTATCCACCCTAGGACTGAGAGGAAAAAAGGCAAGAGGTGGGAATTAATAAAATTTAAAAGCTTGGAGGAGGGTTCCTGTGGGGCTAGACTCAGACTTTTGAGGAGGAAATGATTGCCAGCTGGTGGTGGAAGTCCCCGAAGAGAAAATAACAAGGCTGGATCTGTAAGTGTTGGAAAAACTGCAAAAGTAATTAACTTCTGCTGCTTAATGAAGAAGTAAACTCAGGTGATCCTGAGAGAAATGGGAAGCAAAGAGGTAACAAACAAGATAGATGGTTCCTTCCTCTCCCAACAATTCAGTTCCCTCTAGCACACCCTATAGGTAGAATCTAAATCAAAAGCAGAAATATGATTTAGAGATTCCTAACCCCAATATTATTAATATAATACAAACCAGAGTGTGGAAGGGGGAGGAGAGGTTTAAAGCTGGGAGACAATAGCTTAGCTTAGTAATTGGCACAGAGGAGATGTGAAATTATAAAGGAGGATATATCACAGGAGGAAGATTCATATTTCATGAAGATATGAGGCTTCATTTAGATCAGGTTTTCTAAGAAACACGTAAAATATTCTCCTCTCTTTTTAATCAAAAAGAATATATGAGTTATTTCAAAAAACTTCATTTTTCCCCAGGGGAAAAAAAGCTGAAGAATATTAAATGCTACTGAGTGAAAGTTGGTATTTTAGTTCAAAAGGAAACTTGATACAGGGCTGTGAATTAATACATTTCCTTTATGAAAGGTGCTAGTAGTTAGAATGAGAAAGTCCTAAATCTGTTATTTAAGCTAATTATTGTCAACTTCTTTATGCAAACGTCTATACAGAATATCTTACAATTTGACATTCCAGGGCGATGCCCTTTTTCTTAATTGTAAATGAATTGGCCTAGCTAGATGAAACCTCCCAATTCTAAAATTCTAATTTGTCCATAGGGAGCACGGGATATAGCATGAGAAAATCAGAATTGGAAGTCATTGCAAAATGTTCTCTACTTTAGTTAGTTCTAATCCTCTCTAATCTACCCATTAATATTTTTTATATTGGCGATTCAATTCCAGAATATTCAGAAGGGAAATGGAAACATGTATTGAGTAGAATAGACAGAAGAAAATAGTACCTTTTGCCACCTCCTATTTTCCTATTTCAATTTTCCTGGAAAGAATATTATCAAGGAAACTATCCCTCTGGGACACTTTTTTTTTTAATAATTAATTTCTTTTAAACTATGACCTGATTGCACTGGATCCCTTTAAAGGTTGTTTTCAATAAATAACAAACTTAGGGAAGAGACGCAGGGTGTTACAACATCACTCAAGTAAGAATGACGTGCGATCAAAGCTGACTTTCCCTGAGGTGAAAGATTAGATATAGATACATAATTATATAGCTATATAGTTATAGTTATATTAGTTATATATAGTTATATAGTTAGAGTTAGTTGGATTATAGTATATTATCATTAGTACTTCACCACCTATGAGTGCTTTTCCTATCAGATGTCAGATTAGGCACAATGTATTTTTTGTTTAATTAATATCTTTATCATTGTATTTTACTACACTGGATTGGTCAGTGCCTTTAGAAGTACTATTTGGGGACATAGAAATTTACTTATGTGTAAATTGGTTATATGTGGACTAGACTCATATGCAATTTGTCATTCCTTTTGTTCCAGGTTGTTTTTATTCAGGCCATAACATACTTAGCTTAATGAGAGCTCAGCTTAACTCTGCATGTGAATTCTCGGGTTCCTGTGTGGTCTTATTGCATCTTCCTTAACCCTATTCTAGTTTACTTTGCTTTTCACCAGTTTCTGTTTCTTTCTTTGGGGTACCCAATCTTAGAATCGGGTAATTGTTACCATTTTGGGCTTTGTGAGCGTAGATATGAGTTCTATTTATCATCACTTTTCTTCAGCCTGAATAACTTCCCTTCACATTTCTTGGCAGGCAAGTCTGCTAAAAACTAAGTCTCTAAAGTTTACCATGTTTGCAAATGTCTTCATTTCACTTATTAAAATTTGTTTTTAATTTATTTTTGATTTTAATAAATTTTATTGTTTACTTAAACAATATTTAAATTTATTGTAAATTTAAAGTATACCACAGGATATTATGAGATACATATATGTAGTGAAATGGTTATAGTGAAACAAATGAACATTATCACATATTCATTTTTGTTTTTGAAGGATTTTGTTTTGTTTTGTTGTAAAGTTCTACATTAACAGCTTTATTTTTCTTTAAGAATTATAAATGTACTGTTCTAGTTCTTATGGCTTGCATTTTTTTCTGATGCAAAGTCAATGGTAATTCAATTTTTATTTTCAGGTTCACTCTATGTAATGGATTTTCTTGCCCCTCTGGCTGTTTTAAGATTTTCTCTTCATCAATGGTCCCAGAAATTTTATTATAATAAGCCTTTGTGTAGTACCCTTTGTGTTTATGTTACTTGGAGTTTGTTGAGTTTTTTATCTCTGTGGTTTTATGGTTGACTTAAATTTGGAGAATTTTCAGTCGATATCCCTTTAAATATTTTGTCTTTCCCCCTCCTCCCTCCTTTTTCCTTTCTATGACTTCAATCACATGTATGTTATACTGCTGATATTTTCCCACAGATCATGGAGTCTGTGTTCATATTTTTTCTCAGCTTTTTTACTCTGTTCTTCAACTTAAATAGTTTTTATTGCTGTCTTTAAGTTCACTGAGTCTTTTATCTAGAGAATCTAATCTGCTACTAAGTTCATCTAGAAATTTTGAAAATTAGATGTATTTTGGGGCTCTAGAACTTCCATTCATTTTTTTATTTTACATTTTAGATTTCTCTTCCCATTATGTTCATTTTTAAAATTTAGATTCTTGAACATATTTTGACTGTTTTAAAGTCCTTGCTGGCTACTTACATCATGTCTATCAGTTCTGTGTTTGTTTCTATTTACTAATATTTTTCGTCTTTATTGGTCACAGTTTACTCTTTCATCTCATGTCTAGGTCTTTTTTTATTGAAGGTTAAATATTGTGACTATTGTGGTCTTGAGTGTTTGGATCTTGTTTTCCTTACAGAGGACTAAGTTTTGGTTTGACAGGTATTTAATTTAATTTACTTGCAGTTTACCGTGACTTTCGTGATCTTGCATTACCCTTTGGTGTGTCAGAGTCAAAAGTGCCTCTGGGCACAAAGGTGGGGTGATAACAGGGCTCGCTGACTTATTTTCCATCTCTCAAGAATCAAGGTCCTGAAATACCTGTTATTCTATATCTGAAAACAGTTATTTTCATATATTTTCCCATTTTGTAGCCATTACAACAGAAAGTCTAATCTAATATGGATTACTTTATCATAGACAGAAGTAGATTAGGTCATTCTATTAATGAGATTAATTTTTCCCCAAGGTGTTAAGAGTAACATGTAAAGATACAAAATGTTCAATAACTGGGACCATTAGTGTCCCAGAGAA
Source organism: Lepilemur ruficaudatus (assembly GCA_963574885.1). Taxonomy (NCBI): domain Eukaryota; kingdom Metazoa; phylum Chordata; class Mammalia; order Primates; family Lepilemuridae; genus Lepilemur; species Lepilemur ruficaudatus. The sequence continues at coordinate 34,127 of CAUYRT010055390.1, read as the reverse complement.
TCTTGGTGAGAATTAAGACTATCAAGCTATTTTCTCTTTTAATGCAGCGGTTGAAACTATTATAACATCATTAGTTATAGGCCATTTCATAAAACTTCTAAGTTTATATTGATGAGTATCATGGGGCTATCCTCAGAGTGCCAACAATTTTGTTTCTAGTTGCAGAAAAAGGATGACTAATGATGAGGCTAAATCCAGTATGAAAAAGAAGGAATAAAGGATCCGCAGATTGAGGTCATTGAAATTATACTTGACTTTTAGGTCATACTCAGACATTTGGAAAAGAACAAAATGAGATGGCTCTGAAAGCTTAACTGAAAAATGAGGGCCCAAATAAAACAGCCACCAGATGCATGGGATGAAGGGCAGAAGGGGCTCTGGATGGGCATTTGCTGGGCTTACTATCATAAGCAGAATGTGTATAATTATGTCAAGAGGGCTTATGTAAACATTTATTAGTAATAGAAAGGAGTTAGAAAGAGCAAGTGATGTTTGGCTTATGGCAAATTAGAAAGACAGTGTTACTGTTTTCAGAAGATATGGAATAAGGATATCCTAGAGTATGAAATATGCTAACTTATAGCCTATGTCCTGGGAACCCTGACCTACAATATGCACAGTAAGGGGAGATACAGTTTTAGAGGTCCAACTTTATATTATGTGCTAATCATTTACAGTAATTTACACATATTATCAACACAAAAATCACATGTCAATATATTTGGTTTTGTGTATAGTTTTTAGCTGCTTGATTTCAGAAAAACAAAATATTATTCTAGCCTCTTAGGATAGGAGGCCTGACTGAATTAGGTCACTGAGAATGGAAATAGAAAGGAAAAGAAAAGGAAGAAAAGAGAGGAAACTGGCAGTAATACAGCTATTTGTGGTAGGATTAGGTATTCATCACTGCCAAACCGTTAGCATCACTGAGTATGGCATATACAAACTGCTGGCCTCCTAATGCATGCTGAGAGCTCCCCTCATATGTTTATTCACATATAATATTTTAAGCCATTTATTTATGTTTATATATTTTGGCTTAACTCATGTTTTTGTTAATAGTTTCAAGGGATATTAAATAGGAAAGCCATAACTAATGCTTGAGCAAACTGAATAATAAATGTCTCCCAGCTGCAATGCTCCTATAAAAGGATTGGCTCAATATCATTGTTTTCATGGGGTTTATTAGCAGTTCAATATTTAAATCAAAGAATGTTCACATTTTTCTTTAACTATTATTGGTGTCAGTTATCATGGTTGCATGGACTAGATTTGAGGTATGAGTTCAACACAACCTGAGAAACACAAATGCTTACATTGATAATTGCTTATACTATGAAAGTTTAAGTTGAATGCTCATATTTTGCTTCATCTTTAAGTACAAAAAGGAAATTATTCATAAACTGTTTTGAAATATTTTGTGATGTTAACAGTGATGAAGTTCAACTGACAGCAGTGTAATTCAGATAATAAATCTTAAATTTCTTCTCATATAGTTCTAGACATGTGAGGAATCTTGCATTCTTCAGTAAAGCTTAGATTAATCATTAGTCCACTTAACTTTAGTCTATCTGAAGTTTTATTATCTGAATGCCTTCTAGCTATGACCAGGATAGCTTTGTATTAGAATATATATGAATGTGGCAAGAACTCTGCCATGCTTCTTTCAGTCCCTGTAACAGACACAGGGCTCTTCTCCCAGCTCTTCATGTATTTTCCCTGTGTTCACATTCTTTCCCTGTGCCTTTTTTTTTTTTTTTTTTTTGAGACAGAGTCTGGCTCTGTTGCCCAGGCTAGAGTGCCATGGCATCAGTCTAGCTCACAGGAACCTCAAACTCCTGGGCTTAAGCAATCCTCCTTCCTCAGCCTCCTGAGTAGCTGGGACTACAGGTATGCGCCACCATGCCCGGATAATTTTTCCCACATATTTTTAGTTGTCCAGCTAATTTCTTTCTATTTTTTTAGTGGAGACAGGATCTTGCTCCTGCTGGTCTTGAACTCCTGGCCTCAAGTGATCCTCCAGTCTTCAGCCTCCCAGAGTGCTAGGATTACAGATGTGAGCCACCATGCCTGACACTTTCTCTGTGCTTTTAAAATCATATACTCATGCCCTGCCCTATGTTTAACTTCTCTAACTGCTTCTTTAATCCTAATAGGTTCCTTTTCTAATCTGGCACACAACATCACACAAACATCTGGCACACAAACATCTGGTTTGATGTTTTACCTGGTGAACAACCTTAGAGTTTTAGAGTGTGATAAGGAAAATAACGGATTGCTTTGGGTGTGTCAGAAGCTCTAATATTTCAGTTCATATGTTGACTATTACATTTAAGAGTTCTTTTACTATACACATTATCATATTTTTTTGTTGTAATAGACATCAAAATAAAAAGGAAAGTAGAACTCACTCCTGGGAGAATGTACCAACCACGAGAGAAGCTTGTAGTGTGAGACACATAAGATAAAGGCCTTTACAAGTTTTATATATACCAAAATTAATCTGGATAAATCATATGTGAGTCAACTTTATGTGGATTTTGGAGTGTTAAATTACCAGATAAACATATTTGCTATTTTTTCCAACAGATCTTTTCTAACTTCTATTCATATCTTCTCACATATGACAAATGGCACGTTAATTATGAGCAAAAAAGTTTCAGCTGTCTACCTTTCAAAATTGGGAGTTAGAAAGTTTTCTTTTATTAATGTATTAATAATTATTATAAGGAATTCAGAGGATGCCAGAAATTATGCCAATGATAGCACAAGCCTGGAATATGGTTAAAAAAATTGTTTATTGCGCTGTTCTTTCCCCTGAAAATCTATTAACTATTGCCTTGATTTATCTGTCTCATAAATCTTGGAGAAGATGCTTTTGTAAATATATTTTTCATAATAAATGTATAAAGACATGTCTTGAAATTTGGCAGAATACTTCATAGCATCGAAACTCAGGCACATAACTCTTTTTTTCCCCAAGTTATGGACTAGGATCTGGCTATTCTTAAACACTGACAGCAGTTTCATTGGTTTGCATTTGGATGCCTCTGAAGCAGTCAACACAGAATCTCTTTATTGTCACTGATTCTTACAAACGTTGATCTCCTCAAAACACAAAGATTTTGCAGACCATTGCATTGATAATGTATTTCTGCATTTGTATTCCTCAAAATTTTATTGATGTTCTTTCCAGGAGATTATGAAAGGCAGAAATGTATTTTTGGCATCATATTATGCTAAAGATTTCATGATGAAAGTAGCGTTTTTAATCATATAAAATATTTTCCCATTCTGTCAAATGACCTATAAAAAAGTACATAGGCAGATACTACCTGGTATCCACTTAATCATTCGCTATGGCATCAGGCTCCTTGGGACTTGTAATAGTGTCCTGGAGTCATAAAGGTCAGGTATGTTATATGGATGGAAACCAAAAGCCAAAAGCTTATAATATCCTTTATGTACAATTGTGGAGTAATAGCACACCCTCAAGGTGAATTTTTTGCTGATGTCGAAGATCAGAATTTGTGGAAAACAAAATAAACACTGAGAAAGAAGCCTGTAAATCCATTTCATAGCCAGTGGTCTGACAGTTAAGGTTATGACAAGATGTTTGTGCGCCTATAGCATTGTAATTGTAATTCTCTTTTGATTTTTTGTTTTTCACAATATCTGATAACAAGAAATAACATTATAGAATTTAATATCGCTAATACCCATACATACCATGATATCTTAGAGGAGTTATGGATAATCTTGCCCTTTAACCACTGGGCTATGTTACCTCTCCGTGCATTAGTGAACATGACAGGTACTATTAAAAGGATTTATGATTTAAATTCTAAAACTATTTTGTTGTCCTCCATTATATTATCAAAAATTACTGTATGGTGAGTTCATCACAAAGCAGCATGCAGTCTGAAGTACAGCTGTTTTGTCTTTTATATTGAGTTTAAGAAGGCCTGAGATGAACAGGGGTAGTTTATTTCTGGTGTTTTACAACTAATTACTAATGTGAATTTTTTTTTAATCTATAGGTGGAAAATAGTAACACTTGCAACCTGTGAGAATTATTTTTAGGCTACCTGAAAAAAACAAAAGACTCTGTTAAAATTGTCAATATCATACGTATGGATCCTGAAAAACTAATTTAAAATAAAACCATTCTGAGATTTAATAGGTGTGGTTTACAAATGTTTTATTGAGGGATAACACACATAAAGTATACAAACCTTATAGATACAACTCAGTGAAGTCTTACATGTACCCACCCATATGATATCTAAGGTTCATTTAGTATACTAAATGTTTAGCTCCTTATTATACAACAAAAGGTATGGATCTTTGATAAGTAGGAGAAATGGGTTTAGCTAAGCAAATATGTAGTTTTAGGGGCTAGCCAGACACCGGGTGTGATGGTCAATTTTATGTGTCAATTTTACTAGGCTGTAGTACCCATCAGTTCAATCAAACTACTAGTACTACTAGTTTGATTCAATCAAACTAATCTGGGTGTCGCTGTGAAGGTGTTTTGTAGATGTGCTTAGCATCTACAATAATAGACATTAAACAAAGGAAATTACTCTTAATAATTTGGGCGGACCTGATCCAATCAGTTGAAAGGTCTCCAAGGAAGAAATTTAGTCTGTGGACTATGGCACCAAGGAATGAAATCAAGGATTGTGTAGGGGATACGTTTATATCAAATTATAAATGATGACACCTCCTCTCCAAAGCAGCTTTAGTTCAGTTGTCCTTGCAGAGTGGTGGGGTCTTCTATGACTCCATGCTCTCCTGATTTTCCCCACTTTTCTTGTTATTCTCTCTCAATCCAGGCTTCCCTCCATGTCCGTTTTCTTGTATTTGCTCTTAAATGGTGGGTGTGACAAGAATGGATCTTGATTCATCTTCTTACTCTGCACTCTCCTCCTTGGCAACTCATCTGTCATCGTGGTTGTAATTATAACTATATGGTGATTTCCAAAGTTAGCTCATTGGCCCAAATCCCTCTCTGAAAAGTGGATACACATACATAACTCTCTATGTGACATCCTGTCTCTGATATCTTTAAGTTGCATGAGAACCAACAGGCTCAAAACCTAACTCTCAACCTGTTCTTCCAATGGATGCTTCAGGCACAGCTGCAGGTCCTTCACCATCCAAGAGCCTTGGAAAATCAGAGCAAATGCATATGCGTCAATAAAGAAAAGTGTTGGGGAATAAAATTTAGTCAGGAAGGTTATGTATAACCATGTTTAGAACTCCTTCTGGAGCATGTCTAAATTTTAAGATGAACACTTTCACTCTAAAAATTAGCTTCCTGGTAAAAATTGCAGTGCTTGTTTTTTGAGACCTTATATATATTCCCAAGAGTCCAAATAATTTATTGTGTATAATTATACACAACACAGGAAGTAACAATAATGAGCCTTTTCAAAACTTAATTTACTTACTTCTTATAATAATTCTTGAAATAGGTAATATTCTCCCTATTTTTTAGATAAGACAATGTAGGCACAGAGACATAAAGTATTTTCTCCACTATTATACAACTAGGCTGCAGTGGAGATAAGATTTAATACAAATGTATCTCACTCTTAAGTCCATGTGCTTTCAACTTTATGAATCCAGGAATTGATATCCCCTTGGCTAACCTATGATATAGGCTCATATGTTCACAAATAACTTAGCTGATAGCAATTAAAAAATTGAATCAAGCATTCACTTTATATATCTCTAGAGATTGTAACTTCAGATGTCTTCTCATGTAAGATGAAAATGGCATTGAGATATAGATTTATTTTATCAAAAATATTATATCCTGTGCAGCAGCTCTCTCAGGCTGTCTTTTTAACTTAGGGTAATGTGCCTGAGTTACACTCACGTGTGTGTGTTTAACAACTCACAATTTCTTTCTGTTCTTTCTATTCTATATTCTTAGATTCTACAGCTAAATTTCTACTTTTATCCATGACATTTTAAAGAAGATTCCAAATTAAATCATGCAAAACTGTCATTGACTATTAACTTGTTCTTTCAGGTCATGGCTCAAAATATCATGTGGAGAAGAAGTGGGAACAATACTTTTTTTATATGTTCTTACACACAATTGAAACTTATTCAATAAGATTTTTTAATAAAAAAGACTTCTCCCTTTTACAGTTTGCAAATTGCGAACACCTCAATTCTCATTATAAAATAAAAACTATCATTATCTAGCTCAATATAGTGTCACTTATGAGGAGCAAGATTCAAATACTTTTGATTTTGGAAATATATGGATTTTTTTCTCAGTTCAGGTAGTTTAGTTGTTTCCAGATTTATTTTTTCACATCTTCTTTATAGAATTAGATTATTACTCACCACTTTATGGATTCCACTTTCAGTTACCAATTAGCCTTGATCTCTTCTCTCAGTCCTGGGAAGGTTTAAGCAGCAGCCCCTTGCGGAACTGTGAATCAGGCAAATATGCCTCTAACACAACCTCCATCACCTAGTACCTACTGTCCATCCATTCTTTTTGTGTGTCCTACCCTGCATTATATCTGATTCTTCAAAAAGAGTTTTTAATAGGATGAAAAGAACACACAGCTACATGGGCCGGTATAGATCAGAAAAAATCAAATTCTATGTATAAAAGGATGAAGTGTATGTATAAAAGGATGAAAATATAAACGGTGGTCAAAATGTTTCTGTCTGTTTATGAAACAAATGAAAATATCTACTAGTGTTTTATATGTTACATTGGTTAAAGGAGAATTTTTGTTTTGGTTTGTTTAAATAAGCTGCTAAAATTTCAACAAAAAATAATAAAATAGAGTAGAATTGTATTCATTTTGACCATGGGTTTAGATCATGCCACTAAACCTGGACATGAAAAAAACTTTTCATATTACTTTCACTTAATAATATAAGAATGACCAATATCAGGAATATTATATATTTAATACAATTTTATAAACTAAACTTGTCTTACATACCTAAGCCTTATTTGGACTTTCCTTTCTCTGTTAACTCTGCTATTGAAAAATTATTGTTACTTACTATATTTGAAATTCTTTGATTAAAAGTAAAAATTCTACATAGATTGCATTATCTATTCAAAGATTTCCTAAATATGTTACATATTTGAATGTCTTTCTAATTTGTAAATATCTGAGTCACAATACATCTCTATTCAAAATATCATACTTCACTCTATTCAAAGGTTAAGATGTTCTCTTAGAAAATGTTGTACTCAGAATGCCACATCATTTGCTCTCATTAAAAATAATTTTCTTCACATGAAGTAAAGAATAAAAATGTGTTGAACGTAAATATAGTATGTACTTGTTAGACTATTCCACACGTAGGAGGCCTTCTGGTCTCTCAACCTAACTTCAGAAAGAATTGCCTTAACTTGAATTACTCAGTTTTGATACCTCAATCAATAATTTGCAATGTTTTACCTTTTTAATAATTGAGTGTACGTCAATTAAATTAGCCATATGGGACTCTGGATCAACCGTTTAGACCACACTCTGATTGAACATGCTAAAATCTTTTCGTGACTGTTCAATTCTTTAAGCTCCCCTGGTCCTGCCACTGTTTTATAACCTGAATAACAGCAACATTGCTCACTTCCTTCAGGGAAGAGGCATTTTAATGGCTGTGAAATTCTGCCTTGTTTTTAAATGCATAATTATAAGTTTCACATTTGCCTGAAGATTTAATAATTTAAACGATGCTTTTCTAGTAATCAAAATGAAATAATTTTTTCCAATAATTATCTCAGTCACTTTGAAAGAGTCAGTGATGAACATGTTCATGCTGTGAGATATAAAAAGGTAATTAAATAGAATTTAGCATTGAATATATTTTTCTTTCTGCCATCTATTGAAATAGCTATTTAAATTTAGTACTTGTGAGAAACTGATATTTTCTTAATGGAATACAATTAGTAACATCCTTTTCACTTCAGCAAAAATAAGAATTTTTCAGGTTTCTTATTTTCATCATTTGTGATTATGATATAAGGAGCCATTGACTAGGTGTGGAGAATCTGTGGTGGGATTTGACTCTAGACTTGCACCTAATGATGGGAGAGAAACAGAAAATGAACTCACCCTAAAAATTACTTTCAGAGCATCTCCTTAGACTGAATACCATCTCTAAACAGGCAGAACTATCTCAGTCTTAATTCTAGAATTGTTCAAGCAAGAAAATGTGATATTACGATGGAACATGGTACTATATATTCATATAAGAGTGAATACACAGGAATTCATCAAATAGAAATAGATCTTACTGCTAACCTTCAGACCTGAGTTAGGCCATAGGGCTAGGTTACAATCCCTAACAGAAATTTGGCAAAATCAAGGCTTGGAAAAAGATACTCAAACTAAAGGCTGGTATTTGGGTATATCTAGATAAGAACTGGGTGAGAATACAGAAGAAGAAGTAGGAAGATATCTGGTTTTTTGGTCCTTTAAATTATGCTAATAAGAGGGTGCGTATTTAGAGGTAGGACTGGGTAGAGAAAGGTTTATGGGATTGGTGGTGGTAATTCATAAATATGACTATGAAGTAACACAAAGTCTAAGGTGTGTTCCTGGAACAATTAGGTACAAGGTCTTGATTGCAATAAGAATACACAAGGTATCTCTCCAGCACTTAGTGGTCATGAATAAACAACCAGATTTCACACATTTAAAACTAGGTGGTTTAACTTTTAATTTTATTGAGATGCTGGGTAGACCTGGACAGCATTAGACATTGTTATAGGAATTAAATAGCCTTACAATATTTTTTTTCATGTAATAAAGTCTTTAAAATGTTTCATTTTTCTGGGGATAATTCCAGTTCATTTATAGAGCTGCTTAACTCTGCTTTATAAAGCAGAATGTAAATGAATTCTGATTCCTTTCTCTAGTAAAGGCATTTCTAGAAATCTAAGACTTCAACTCCAGTGTCAGAGAGTTGGAATTGGTTAGCAAGAATTGAGTATAGAAATCAAGAAAAGTTATCACAACTTCGGAAAAAAATGTTACTATGTATTCCTTTCAGAGAAGACAGTGACAATATCTTATAACTCATGGGATTTGGAAGTGGGATAATTTCGTAAAACAGTTTTATGCTCTCATAGATAAGGAAGTTTAGGTTAAAATATGATTTCTTCATATTCTCATCCAATCAATACTCATTTAAAAATATGTAGAACCAATTATGTGTTAGGCACTATACAATAAGGTAATGATGTTCAATGATAATATTAAATATCATGCATCATACTTAAATTAACAATATGGTGCCAATATTAATTTCCTATTTTTGACAATGTATTGCATTTAGCTAAATTGTTATAATTGGAGAAAGTTGCATGAAGGGTACAGAGAAACTCTCTGTACTATTTTTGTAACTGCATGTGAGTGAAACTATAAAAATGTAATATTAAATATAAACAAGCCAAATTGGGACAAGATTTAAGCAAATATTCAAAAATAATCTGAAAAATTGCCAGGTGCAGTCACTCACACGATCCCTGCAATTCCAGAGGCTAAGGCAGGAGGATCATTTGAACCCAGGAGTTCAAGGCTACAGCTAGCTATAATTGTGCCACTGCATTCCAGCCTGGGTGACTGAGAGAGACCCTATCTCTAAAGCGGGGGAAAAAAAAAAAAACCCTCAACAGTAACAAGTCTTATGAAGCAGGTCATTGAAACACAAGAACTTTATGGAGGCTTACATGAGTTAGAAAATCAGGGAAGCTTTCCTTGTGAACATCAAGATGTTGATTAAGGATTAAGTGAAGAGGGCAAGGAAAAGCATGGCTGACAGGTGGAACAGCATATGCCAAGATCCTGTGATGTGTGAGATATTGGCAAGTATGAAGTGCCTAAAGTAGTTCAGTGTATCCAGAATACAAAGCAAAGTGGGAAAGACTGCTAGACTGCCCGGGGCATAGAATGCAGGACTTGTTGGGTGTCATGGAGTTTAACATTTGTCTCAATTAGCAATGTGAAGCACTTCTGAAAGCTTATAGGATGGTCTGCATATTCTATGGCAATTAGTTACCCTTAGAGAAATGTGCACATTCATTTTTACTGGGAAACTCAACATGAATGCATGGCAAACCAATTTATCAATTCAGGTGTATAAGGACCTACAAAATATAAGTATAGCTCACAATCTCAATTCTTTATTTGCTCACTTAATTTTTAAAATTTTTTATCCAAATATATCACGTAAGCTACACAAATCACAAAAGAATACTCCCAATTTTCACAAAGTAAACACTTTGTGTAGCTACCACCCAGGTGAATAATTAGACCATCAAGAGTATCCCAGGAGTCCCTCTCCTGCCCCTTCCTAATCACTCACCCCCCAACCTCCCAACATATGCCCACTATCTTGGCTTCTGTCTTGAAGTCTAACTTTTGCTTCTTTGAATCTATATGTAAATGGAATTGTTATATATTTATTTTTTACCTAATCCCAGAGCTTGGACACACTGTGTGGGACTCCCCACCAGGGAGAGTGTCATGAGAGGCTAGAGAGCAGGCTTTCTTCCATTCAGATGCTTCCTTCCTTGCCTCTCCCCATTGCAACAGGGAAAGCACTTTCTGCTGAGAATGTGGTGAACAGACAAATACAAACACACCCCCACCGGCAGCAGAAGCATGCCACAGGCTGAGGCTTCTATGGAGAGTGAGACCCATGCCTTTCCCTTTGGGGGCCTGCAGTGGATCTAGGGTGCCCAATTCAGGAACTAATCTAGTGTAGCAGGTTCATTTGTGTAAACATTTTTATAACAATTTAATCCATAATACATGATAAATTGAATTATTAACAATACAATTTAACAACAGAGTCATATATTCAAACAACACTGGAGAAAAATAGAAAATTAAGGAAAAGTAAAGATTGCCGACTAGAGACAACACCTGTCATACTGCTCCAGCAGGAAGATAGGATTTCCGAAAAAAGAAAGCAGAGACAAGACACAGAGTGGGTGTGGATCATAAAGAGAGGTGCTGGGGTCTGCTAGGGATCTCAGAAAGGAAAATTGTGAAACAGAGAAGATAGAAGATAAATGAAAAAAGATATCAGTGAGGATCAAACCCAGAGAAGCTCCAAGCCAAATGAATAGGTAAGGAGAGGATCCCTCTCACCTTCCATAGCCATCTGTCTACTGAGTTTCTTGGAGGCTCTCACCCCCAGGAGCCCGGACACAGAGGCAAACACAGAAGAGTGGGAATAACCTGCATGATTCCAGAACTCAGACTCTCTGTGTGGGACTCCTCACCAGAGACAGTGTCATGAGAGGCTGGAGAGCATGCTTTCCTCCATTCTGGTGCTTCCTTCCCTGCTCTCCTTCCCCTCCCCTCCCCTCCCCCACAACAAGAAAAGAAGTTTAGGCCAAGAATTTGGTGATCAGCTATCCCCACCCCCAACCCCAGCAGGAGCATGCCACAGGATGAGGCTTCTTCAGAAAGTGAGATCCATGCCTCTCCCTTTGGGGGCATGCGGTGGATCTGGAAAGCCCAATTTAGGAACTGCCTGCCTGACAGCATTTTGCAGAGTTGTACAGCAGCAGGTCAGACAAGCAGGCCAACCCAGTCCCTCAGGACTCCAGTGGGTTGTTGGAGACACAGGGGAAGGTCTGTGAGTTTGACTCCATTGGTGAGGAAGCCCACAAGGACAGATCTGACAGTAGAATACTATGGGGTTCCCAGACATGGCAAGCTGGGAAAGTGCCCAGCCCACTCCCACAAGAAAACTGAGCTGTTTGATTAGGGTGGATTCTATGGTGCATCCCCAGGTGCCATAGCAACCAGGCATGGTTGATTCAGTGCTGGGGCTGACCACAAGTGGTGGCCCCTTCCCCACCCATTCCAGCTGGGAAAACAGTTTGTGCTGATAAGTAGGTGAGCAGCTCTCTCTCTCCAGTGGGCATATCCTCTAGGCTGAGGCATATACAGGGAGTGGGGCCCACACCAATTCCTCTGTGGACTTGTGGTGGACCTAAGGTGCCCAATTTGGGAGTTTGCTGCTAGCCAGCATTTTGTGCAAAGACATGTGCTGGCAGATCAGACACCTGGGCTGGGAAGAATTGTGAGAGCTAAACAGTGAGACTGAGAACCTCAGATGGCCCTGTCTCCACAAGCAGACTTCATAGCTGGGTGGGGCCACTTCAGACCCTCCTGGGTGGCTTGTCACAGAAGCTGGGAATAGACCTTTGAACCTGCCAAAATAGAGACCTTATCATCTTTTGTGGAGCCTGAGGGCAAGGCCACCCAACCTAGCCCCACCCAACCTCATTCCCCCACCCACCTCCACTGAGGCAAAAAATAAGGATACACCTGGAAGTCCAGGGTCTCACCAAAGCATTTGAGTGCTTCTCCTATGGGAATAGAGTCAGGCACAAAAACAACATGGCAGCCTGTTTCCACCAGCAAATGCCACCCACTGAAATGGAGATCAATTCACTCAATCATTTGAAGCATTTACTGACTCAATCATCCAGGATGAGATTGCTTCTCATTCACACACACCACCTACTATCTTAGTGATTAAACTGGGTGTGCCATTACAATCACAGTGCTAAGAAGACCACAGGGCTGAGAATAGAGAAAGGATTTCAAAGGCCTCCACCCTCTCTCTTCAAAAAGAGACAGGGAATCTTCCCACACACATACTTCACCACTGCTACAGCATACAAACAACTAGCAACTGAGAAAAGCATCACATTAAGGATACTCATTACTAAGGAACCTATCCAGAACCTAGATCACCATCAAAGCAACCACAAACCAAGCCAAAAGTTCTTACCCAAAATATGCAACAAACAGACCTGTACAACTGAGAGGGATGAAAAAACCCATTTAAATAAAAGAGAATCCAAACTTAAGAAGCAAGAACTGCTCCAGTTGAGAAAGAAGCAGCATACAAACTCAAGAAGTATGAAAAGTCAGACCAAAAGTTCTCCCCTAAAAGAGAATGTTAGCCCTCCAGTAATGAATACTGACCCAAATGAAAATACTGAAATGAAAGATAAAGAATTCTAAATATGAATTATAAGGAAACTCAATAAAATCCAGGAGAAAATGGAAAACCAACTCAAAGAAACCAGAAAAACAATCCAGGAGATGAATGAAAAATTCAGTGAAGAGATTGATATATTAAAGAAAAATTAGATAGAACTTTTGAAAATGAAAAATACATTTAAGGAAATACAAAACACAGTGGAAAGTTATAAAAATAGACTAGACACCAGCCAGAAGAAGGAATCACAGTGCTTAAAGACAATGTTTTTGAATTAAATCAGTCAAAAATAATAAACAGAGAGTTAAGAAGAATGAACAAACCTTAAGAGAAATATGGGATTATGTAAAATGACCAAATATAATATTCATAGGCATCCCAGAGGGTGAAGAGCTGGGAAACCTATTTGAGGGAAAAATTGAGGAAAACTTCCCTGGTCTTGTTAGAGATTTAGACATCTAGGTACAAGAAGCTCAAGAAACAAAGAAACACCTGGAACATACATTGCAAAGAGGCAATCACCAAGACACATAGTCATCAAACTGGTGAAAGTCAACATGAAGGAGGAACTACTGTGAGCCATAAGGCAAAAATGTCAAGTAAATTATGAAGGAAAAGTATCAGGCTAACTGCAGACATCTCAACTGAGATCTTAACAGCCAGAAGGAATTGAGGCCCCATCTTTAGTCTTCTTAAACAGAGCAACTGCCAGCCTAGAATTTTGTATACTGACAAAGTAAGTTTCATAAACAAAGGAGAAATAAAGAATTTTCCTGATAAGCAAACACTGAGGGAATTTGTCAAGACCAGACCTGTCCTACACAAAATACTCAGAACTACTTTATACATGGAGAAACACAATGGTCATGTTCCAGTGCAAAAACCACTCCAAACCTAAAGCTCAGAACTCAAATAAAGCAATAATGCAAGAAGTAAAACAAAGCAATAAAGTACTAACCAACAGGATGAACAGAACAGTATCTCATATATCAATTGTATCAATCAATGTAAATGGTTTGAATTCCCCACTCAAGAGACATTGGCTGGTTAAATGGATTGAAAAAAAAAAAAAGAGCTAAGTATCTGCTATCTCCAGGAAACACATCTGACCCACAAGGACTCTTAAAGACTCAAGGTCAAGGGATGGAAAAAAAACATTCCATGCAAATGGAAACCAAAACAAAGCAGGTACAGCCATTCTTGTATCAGAAATATTTGACTTTAAATCACAACTAGTGAAGAAAGACAAAGATGGTCATTATATAATGGCAAAAGGAAAATTCAACAAGAAGACAAAACAATCCTAAATATCTATGCACCTAACACAAGCACCCAGATTTGTAAAGCAAACCCTACTAGACGTAAGTAGAGAGAGAAACAGTAACATTGTAATTACTGGGGACTTCAACACCCACTGACAGAACTAGACAGATCATCTGAGCAAAAAATAAATAAATAAGCACTAAACGTAAGGACTATAGAACAATTCAGCCTAACAGACATTTACAGAACATTTTACCCCAAAACTATTGAATATACATTCTACTTATCAGCACATGGAACATTCTCCAAGATTGATCATATTTTAGGACACAAAAAATGATTCAACATATTCATAAAAATTGAAATCATACCATGTATCTTCTCAGACCAAAGTGGAGTAAAACTAGTAATCAACTCCAAAACTAACACCCAATTCTACACAAAGTCAAGAAAATTAAACACTCTGCTGAATGATTATTATATTAAAGAAGAAATTAAGATGAAAATTAAAAGATTCCTTGAAATGAATGACAAAGAGAACACAAGCTATCAAAATCTATGGGCTACAGTAAAAGCTGTCCTTTTTGTTGTAGGCATAAGCCAACAGAAGAAAAAAAATAACTTAGATCAGAGCAGAACTAAACATAATCAAAAATAAGAAAATTACAAAGAAGATAAACCAACAAAAAGTTGGTTATTTTAAAAGATAAAATTGATAGCCCTTTTGCTAGATTAGCTAGGAATAGAAAAGAAGGGACTCAAATAAACTCCATTAGAAATAAAAAAGGAGATGTTACAACTGATACCACAGAAATACAAAACATGATCTGTGAATACTATGATAAAATCTATGCACATAAACTCAAAAATGTAGAGGAAATGGATGAGTTTCTGGAAACAGGCAACCTCCCAAGACTCAATGAAGAAGAATCAGAATTTCTGAACAGACCAATAATGAGTGCTGATATTGAAGCAGCTAAAAAGAAACTTCCAAGAAAAAAAGCCCCAGACCAGACGGATTCACAGCCAACTTTTACCAAACCTACAAAGAAGAGCTGGTACCCATTCTGCAGAAAATATTACATAATATAGAGAAAGAGGGAATCCTCCCCAACACATTTTATGTAACCATTATCAACTTTATACCAAAGTCAGGAAAGGACACAACAAAAAAAGAAAACTACAGACAAATATCCCTTATGAATATAGATGCAAAAGATTCAATAAAATACTAGCAAAACAAAGCCAACAAATTGTTAAAAAAAAAAAATCCACCACAAGCAAGTGGCTTTTATCCCAGGGATGCAAGGATGGTTCAACATACATAAATCAATAAATGTGATTCACCACATAAAAAGCAGCAAAAACAAAGATCATATGATCATCTTAATAGATGCAGAAAAATCATTTGACAAAATTAATCATCCTTTCATGATGAAAACTCTCAACAGACTAGGCATAGAAGTAAGATATCTTAAAACTATAAGAGCCACATATAAGAAACCCATAGCCAGCATCATACTGAATGGAGAAAAGTTGAAAGCATACCCCAAAGAACTGGAACAAGACAATGATGCCCACTGTTACCACTCCTATTACTATTCAAAATAATGCTGGGAGTCCTAGCTAGAGCAATCAGGCAAAAAAAAAAAAAAAAAAAAGAAAAGAAAAGAAAAAAGAAAGAAAGGGAAAAGAAATTAAGAGTACACAAATTAGATACCCACTTTTTGCAGATGATATGACTTCTACTTAGAAAACTTCAAAGATTCCAGAGAGACTCCTGAAATTGATAAATAAATTCAGCAAAGACTCAGGTTACAAAATCAACGTACACAAATCAGTAGCATTCTTATGCAGCAATAACAGTCAAGCTGAGAGAAAAAATCATAAAATCAATAACATTCACAATAGTTAAAAAGAAAATAAAATACCAAGGAATATACTTAACCAAGAAGGTGAAAGATTTCTACAAAAAGAATTACAAAACACTGATTAAAGAAATTGTGGATGATACAAACAAGTGAAAAAACATATCATGTTCATGGATAGGTAAAATCAACATTGTTAAAATGTTCACACTACCCAAAGCAATTACAGATTCAATGCAATTGCCATCAAAATATCAACATTGTATTTCAAATATCTAGAAAAAATAATTCTACACTTCATGTGGAATTTAAAAAGAGCCCAAATAGCCAAAGCAGTCTTAAGCAAAAGGAATAAATCAGGAGATATCACCTTACCAGACTTCAAACTATTACTATAAGGATATAGTAACTAAATCAGCATAATATTGGCACAAAAATAGAGACATAGCCCAATGGAACAGAATAGAAAACTCAAATATAAAACCATCCACTTACAGCCAACTGATCTTTAACAATGCAGACAACAATATTCACTGGGGAAAATAATCCTTATTTAATAAGTGGTGCTGGGAAAATTGGATAGCCACATTCAGAAGAATGAAACATATCTCTCATCACTTACAAATATTAATTCAAGATGGATAAAGGACTTAAATATAAGGCATAAACCATAAAAATTTTAGAATAAAATATGGGAAAGACTCTTTTAGATATCAGCCTAGGCAAATAATTTATTAAGAAGACCCCAAAAACAATCAGAGCAACAACAACAATAAATAAATGGGACTTCATTAAATTAAAAAGCTTGTGCATAGCCAAGGAAATAATTAACAGACCAAACAGACAACCTACAGAATGGGAGAAAATATTCACAAGCTGTATATCCAATAAAGGACTAATAACCAGAATCTACAAAGAACTCAAGCAAATCAGAAAAAAAAATCAACTGCATTAAAGTGTATATTATAAACAGTATATTGTAAACCATATACTGTGAGAAAAAGACATGAACAGAAGATTTTCAAATGAAGATAGACAAAGGCCAATAAATATATGACAAAAATGCTCAATGTCACTAATCATCAGGGAAATTCAAATTATAACTAAATGAGATATCAACTTACTGCAGTAAGAATGGCCTTTATTAAAAAGTCCAAAGGCAACAGACGCTGGCATAGTGGCAGAGAGAAAGGAATGCTTTTACACTGTTGGCGGGACTGCAAATTAGTACAACCTCTATGGAAATAGTATGAAGATTCCTCAAAGAACTAAAAGTAGACCTACCATTTGATTCAGCAATCCAACTACTGTGTATTGACCTAAAGGAAAAAAAGACATTTTATCAAAAAGACACCTGCACTTGAATGTTTATTGCAAAACAATTCACGATTGGCAAAGATGTAGAATCAACCCAACTGCCTATCAATTCATGAGTGGATTAACAAAATGTGGTGTATGTATACCATGGGGTACTACATGACCATAAAAAGGATGACTTAATGCCTTTTGCAGCAATTTCTATGGAACTGGAAACCATCATCCTAAGTGAAGTATCTAAAGAATGAAAAACAAACACTATTGCATTGGAACTGACTGATGAGCACACATGTGCATAGAGGGAATTAAAACTCCATAGAAACCATCCAGGGTGAGTGGGGAGAAAAGGACAAGTGAAAACCTATCAGACAAGTACAGTGAACAATATCTGGCTGATGGGCACTCTCATAACCAGGACTCAAACATTATAAAAGTGATTCATGTAACCAAAATTATTTGTACACTGTAATACTTTGAAATTAAAAAAAAAGAAAATTAAGGAATTTCTTTTTAATAAAAGTTTGAAATATATAAGAAAACGAAATTTATAGTTTGGGAAATAAGGCATTTAATTTACAATGTTCAAATCAAACATTTAATTTTGCATGTGATTCAATATATAGTTATAGTAGAGCTCTCTTAGTTGTATTTCTTGCAGAAAATGGGGAAACAAGAACTTCAAGTACACAAATATATGGTTTCAAACAATGTTAGGTTTCAGAAAATTCTGAAAGCTTTCTCAATTTTTTTCTAGAAAACTTTTATTTGCTTATTTGATCCACTCATTCCCTTCTCCATCTATGATACGCATTATAGAAAAAAATTGTTTTAGTTTGGGTCCTTTGAGAAGCACCTGTCAAGAAAACATTAGACATGCAAGAGATTTACTGAGGGAAAACACTTGGGAAGGAGAAAGGAGAAGGTGCCAGAGAAGGTGGGTAGATCCTTCAGACCAAACTGTGCATCTGACCTCTGGAAATAAGAGGAAACAGGAAAGAGAATTCACTAGGAAGGGTCTTATGATGAAAGGAAGCTTTTGCCAGGACAATGTGGAGTCCTTGAGCCAAAGTTGCCCATTCAAAGAGTTCTAAGTTTGCAGGAATGCGTTTGCTCTAGTATCCCTGTGGGAACAGGGATATTCATGTGCGAGCAGCCACACAAAATGTAGCGAGAACCCGGGTGTGTCCAGAAAAGCAGCAGCTGGGGCTGTCAGTCAATTATATTTCCACATCAGACTGAAGCATTTTCATGGCTGCCACAGTCCAACTCTAGAACTATACACAACTACTTCCACAAATAATTCTTCAAGAACAGCTTCCCAATATTTCAAGTGGGCTTCTCTTCCTGAGGAAAGCCATAGAAGAGGGAAGTTAGTGGGATGAACCACCACCCTCATCACTGGGGTTGGCCTCAGAGCAGAATGGTGATCACTCTCTTTCCTTCACTAGCTAGTCTAAATTTCTCTCAGACTCTGCTATCACCTAAGCAGGCCTTGATGGCTTACCTGGTGATGTGACCCAAACTATCATACCTGCAGAATGTGAGACCTTAGAAATAATAAACTTTGCAGGCTGGGAGTTCTGATCACTGTTACAATATGGCAAATGTAGACCAGAAGGTTCTCCAGTAGATCACCTGGGATCCACACATTTCTTCATTGTGTAACAGCAGCCCTAGCTTTCTTGCTTATCAGAGTCAATTATACTTTTCAAGATGGTGATTCATTTCCTCATCTGCTATTTTCTGGACACAAAATAAATTCACACTACTCTGGGAGAATCCGTAAATTGTAGTTCAGTTGAACATTCACTAGTCCCCTCACAAGAATGCAGTTCTTAGGACATCAAGATCTCTAGATATGGACAGCCCAGAGTTAGAAGAATGCGATGCAATGTTGTTTTTGAGTTCTTTCTTGGCCAGGGGGATGAGTTTAGTTTCAGAGGTTTCCACTTGGCCTTTCCTACCATGATAAATACTAACCTACTGGCCAAGGACCCAATGTGGAGGTTATTCTAAGTTCCAAGTGTGGCAACCACAATGGTAAATGACAACAAGTAGGTCCATAAATATGATCTGGGTTTGGAAATTGGCTCACATCTGGGAAATAAAAAGGAGAAAAGGATCATGACTTTTTTGACGGGAGACATTCCTGGGCCTACTGCTTTTCTACTGTTACCATCTTCTGGTTGTAAATACTTTGAAGCAATCTTTTGCCATGCTTGTCTACTCCACCCCTAGGTATGCCATGCTGTCTTAACCATCTGTACAATTCCCTATTGGTCAGCCCCTTAGCTGCCCTTTAGCTCTTGCTAGTTCTTATGGTGGTACTTCCAGCCCCCTTGTGTTCAGTGCTTAGGTTAATTGTCACAAATTGTCTTCTATTACTGGGAGTGGAGAGAGGGGAGTGGGCATCACTTCTGTGTATACTAACAAGCCCAGCTTTGTGATCATCTCTTCTACCATCATCCCTGGCCTGCAGAGGAGACTCACCATGGATCTACTTAGGGACACTCAAGCTGTTCTCACTAGCACATTTCTTAGGGCCTTTGTGAAAAGTGTGTACTCTGGGCCTTTCTGCACAGTATAATCCTCTACTGAATCTTCTGGCTTTTTTCAGTATTTTCATTCCAGCATGCCCACTTCCCTTGGCCCCTTTATTACTTCCTCTGCTATCTGCCAGAGGAACTCAGGCATTCTTTCTTCAACATCGTCTCTCAGTTTCTCCAGGCTTCTAAGAGCCACCTATCAACCAATTTGTTCCATCTCCTGAGGTACTTTCCAGGGCATTAATTCCTGTACCCTGAGAAAGTGACCCCAAGTTAATAAATTTTCACTTATCCATTTTTACATTTTAGCACCCTTGATTAAACATCTTTAAGTACTCTCCTGGTTTCTGTCAGCACATGCTAGGTAGTTCTTACAGCTTCTTTGGTAGATAGTCTCTTTTCTTCCTTATTAAGATGGTAACTCCACACCAAGTTTCTATTGGGACTGCATAGAAGTTAAAAGTCTGTCAGCCAGGAGAAGGGGTAGGGGGTGCTCCTAGATGGACATTCCTGTTATCTCGCAGGGAAGAGGCCTCAGGAGTCATCTGGCATGGGGTAAATGCAAGATCTTTGTAGGGAAGAGTGAGTCAACTCTTCCTGTTCAGGGGATCAAGGAGATCCTCAGAGTTAACATGCTCAGGAATATCTATCTCAATGTCTCTATCCCATGATTTATAGTCCTGTGTTTTCTCATCCAGGACCTTGCCCATAGCACAAGACATCTTCCTTGGATGTGTATTTAAATGTCATTGGATCTCTGTTACTAATTATCAGAACCTTAGTCCTATTTAGTTCCATTAGCTATTCCACTTCAGTAGACAAAAATTTTCTTGTAAGCTACAAATGACACATGAGAGCCTGTTACACAAACAAAAAAAATGGAGAGGCAAGAGAAGACAGGAAGTACCTCAGATGGCAATGCTTGTCTGACCCCTTTTCAGCAAATGGAGAAGAAAGAAAGGTTAGGTAGGAAAAATGTCAAACTGCAGTGCAATGCTAAGAAAGTTTTGCCTGGGCTGATTGGGAGGTCTTCAACTGCAGTCACCTGTTAGAAACTACCACATCTTACAGGAATGGGCCTGTATTAGTACCTCTGCTGTGCTAATTTGCTGAGTGCAGCCTTCCAGAAATGTGGTGCAAACATGGGATGATCCAACAAGGAAGCAGCGGAGGCCATCAGTCTTATTCTCCCTCCATCAAGATATCTAGACATACATTTGCAAAAACACCAGAATGTATTTCCCAGGCCCTTTTTTCCACCGACTACCAATTCAGTCCGTACAAAGCACTGGTGGGATTTTGGTAGGAGACAATAAGGGAGAAACCAGGGAGTTACTCTCCCTCTCTTTTTCTTTTGGCCAACTATCAAACAGGAACTGTAGCTTTTTGTGGGTTTATTTCTCAGGAGACAGTCCCTCTGTCTGTGGTCCCCCAAATTTCTAAGCCACTCTGCTGTGGTTCCAGGCTACACCAGGGGGTCCAGCTCCTGAGTTCTCTATGGACTTTCTTCCATTGTCCCTTCTGCCCTAGAGATGGTTGCAGTTTACTGCTGTATTAATCTCTGGATTTAATCACTGCCCTCTCTTTGGCTTCTCAGTTTTTCCATCATGTGAATAATCAATTTCTTTTATTCAATTCATTATGTTTTGAAGAGTTGAAGTGGTTTCTATTTGCATTCCTAGACCCTAACTGATATGGTTACTACAAATAATATGGAAACAAAATCAAATTTTATAAAATAATATCTTTTTTCTTTATATCTGGGTTTGAGAAAATATAAATATTATAATTTTTAAAATACTTTCCTAAATTTATTAAAATTATTATCAATTTTATGGATTTTCTTTTCTATAACTTATAGATCTAATTAACATGTTCTTAAAATCACATCAAAAGATGAGTTAAAAAAAACCCAAAGAATTATATTCCATAAAACATGTTTAATTGTTAAAGATATACAGTATTTATATATGGAGATATATTTCTAATTCTTTACTGCTGATCCTGACATTTAAAAAATTTATTAATTGGTAGAAAACTAAATTAATACATATATATTACAAAGTAGAAATATATATTAATTTGGATATTTTTCTTCCCTACTTATTGAGTTTTTGAGCCAATAGGTAAGGGAATAAAATGCTCAATGATGCATCTAAAATTGTTAATGCCTTTTTTAATGGACTGTCCAAATACAGATTTATCTACCAGGTAGATTCATGTTCATCATTTACACTGAACTATAATGAACACATTTATCTGTATCTTGATCTCCACTGATACATTTGACTAGACAAGTAACCCTTCCCAGTGTTTCTGATCAGTCTGCATTGAGCATATCAGTTACCAAGACTTGCAGTCTCACATCATCTATGATGAACAGTATTCTTTCAAAGCAAAAAAAAAGGGGGCGGGAGAGAAAGAATTTGGTGGAAATGGGGATTTTCTTTGCAGTTCTATTATAGTTTATGAATGTACTTATTTGATACATAAGAACTATATAAATTGTTGCCCTTGCTAATTACCTTAACTCTGAGATCTCCCTTGCTAGGCATTGGCATCCGCCTCAGGGACTACTCCACTCTTCCGGGACAGTCTCCACATTTGGTAGACCTGCACCTATACTACGGCCCAGTCATTCAAGTCCACCAGTGGATTTTAGAGAGTATGCCCCAATAGTAAATCTAATAGGGTGTTTTTTTTTCATTCATAACCTTAATGAATTCTCTATTATAATAATACAATGCAAAAATGCTCTTTACAGTCAGTGAACCGATTGGGTGCCACCTGATGCTGTAGTAAGAGACTAAGCATGAGGCACTCCCAAGGGAAAATTAAGATGTCTTTGGAGAATGCAGAGAAAAATTTTTACCTATAAAATGTTAACAATGTCTTCTTGATTTGTGATGAGTCCCAAATCTCTTGAATTTTTATAAAATCAGAAAAATCTAATGGGAATATCAACTCCTTTTTATCAGGTTAAGTCACATGAAATAGCTGATATTTGACCATTTTTGACCTAAAAAATAATAATTTCATAAATTTCAACATAATAAGATCCTAATAGCTACAGTAAAATCACCTAAGAACATCTATTGAGCATAGGAGACTTCACCTATGTGTAAAATCACCTAATGCCATTTATAAAATAAAGATAACCAGCAAATGTCTATAATCTGCATGAATTCACTTGGACTCTAAAATACTGAACTGCCGAAAACGTAGATTTTCTAAGGCATTAACCTTTTCTCTCTCTTGACCTGGCACTGTTGGAAGATTTCAAGGTCAGTGTGCCAGTAGAAGAATTAAAGCAAACCTATATAGGTGCAGAATCCTTTCATCCTGACCAGTCTACTCTTAGCAACATGTTCAATTACACAGAAAGAAATCTGAATGATTTTCTCAGGTTTTCATCAACTAGTTTTGTAAATTTTAAAAATCACCATCAGAACTATCATTTTGTTCAGTTGGAAAGAAATGTGGTTGACCTGACCATTTCTAAGGTCCTTTTCATTCTAACAACAAAAATGTTTCATCATGTTTCTGTTCTTGAGCAGTGACTTTACTAGCAAACTGCTCCCTGTTTCTACCTCTTGAAGCATTCTTTTTAACTCAATTTTCAATTTTATCAGGGCACAATAGTGCTTTTTTAAAATCTGATTCCCATAATTACGAGACCTGTTAACCTTATTTTATGTTACTGTATCACTCATGTAAGATTTCTTTTGTAATTATTTAAACACATGGAAACTAGCAAAATTATTTTAACAATCATTGCAGAGTTGTAAGTTTAAGTTTAAGCTGGCTGTTCTTGGTACGTTTATTCTTT
This sequence comes from Lepilemur ruficaudatus, assembly GCA_963574885.1. Classification (NCBI taxonomy): domain Eukaryota; kingdom Metazoa; phylum Chordata; class Mammalia; order Primates; family Lepilemuridae; genus Lepilemur; species Lepilemur ruficaudatus. The sequence goes on along the minus strand of CAUYRT010055390.1, from coordinate 10,278 downwards.
TAATTTGTACAGTTCTCTGAGGGATATGTTCCTACCTGCAGTCTACATAAAAGCCATTAGTGTGTCCACACAGTCACGACAGAAGCCTGAGAATCTGGCATTGTCTGCAATTGGCACTGTCTCAGCCAGAACTGAAGCCCGTGAACGTTGCACGGCCGCAATTGCTCTAGCACTCCTGCCATGGCTGTGAATAGAACTTCACTGCTTAAAATTGACCCAGAAACCCAGATTTGCCCATGACTGCTGCTGTTACTACTGGAGGAACTACAGAAACCGGAAAAAAAAACTTACTCTTCCCTTCATACCTTACATACTCACAGTAGCACTTTCCATTAGCACAGCCTAGCTATGAGTCAGTTGCCAAGGGATTATGGGATATGCAGTTTGCTGGTTTCCAGCTCCCTGTGTTTTAGCAGAAAGCATGCAAGGACGAGAATGAATCTGAGAGCCAATAAGCAAGTATCTGACAGTTTACCTCAATGTTTCTTGAGCATCTCCTCTTACCAATGTATTCATATTAATTTTCCACACATGATACACAAACTACCTCATGACACCTCATAAGGCAACTGTTCTTTGTACAAATTAAGTTGCTTTCAAAAAATTGGGATAAACAAGAACCCATAAGTTTCCATATTCATCTCTGTGTGATGCTAACTTCTCTTCTAGTTCACTGAATATCAAAATACCAGTAGCTATTTATAGATTTTATTCAAATATCTAATAATTTGTATTCAACAAACAAAAGACTAAATTATAATGTCAACTGCTACCAACATTCCTAATAGAAAAGAGTAGTTGAAAGGGAAAAAGTAAATAAGAAACAAATGGGTAATGTATATATTTGTGAATACACACAAATATATACATATAATATACATTAAAAATACACATATATAAATAAGAAAATAAATTTAGATGCTACTATTCTGTTTTCTACAAATGGTAGAAACTATGCTTGATATTAATGACTAAATACATAGATGTGCTGGGGAGGGGAGAGAGAGGGAGAGAGAGAAATGGAAATAGTTACAAAGATGGAGACTGGAAAGCATAAATACTTAAACATTAACAAATATTTACTAATTAGTGGCTTAAAGGCTGCTGAATCTTTTTTCCTCCACAAACTAGTTTGAGAATCTGTAAAAATATGCACCAAAACCAGAAAAATGCACCTGGGCAGATACCTACAGTGTTTCCCAAACTGTTTCAGAAGGGTCACTGTAGAGTGAACAATCATTTATTACTTTTCTAGCAAGAGAAAACTAAGTAAGATGTTCTTAAGAGCACAAGGAAAGGCAGCATACCTGTTCATTGGGAAATTTTCTCTACTTCTAGGAAATTAAAACAACAAAACCTAAAACTGAAATGGCTACATAGTATCAGACAGATTTTTAAAAGAGATAGTTGTATTGAACAATTTCAGAGAATACAGGATTCTTTCATAAATGCTACATAATCTTTGTAACATTCTTAATTTTACTTCTTAAATAATATAAAACTAAAATTATTTATAGTAAATTGAATATCTTTAACAAAGATGTTATATTTTATTTAGTTCATTTTCAAACTGGTGAAAGAGGAAGCCCTTTTGCATTACAAATGAGAAAATACAAGAGCTTAGGATTTGGGAAGAATGAAAATCATTTTCTCGTGTATAATAACGTTTTAGTGATTAAAATCTGATATATGTATAAGTATAGCTTTAATTTTTGTTAAAAATGCAGATTGAACATTTTTGGCAGAGGAGTTGTCTGCCCAATATTTTCACTTTTTTCAGATTCTGTGGATACCTTGAGAGGTATCTTCCCAGTGTTTCTTCAATGTGCTTCTTTAATTATCAAATAGGGATTGAATTTGTTCAAACTGATAAATACTGTATGTAGTACAGTGATTGGTGGTAATATTGATGTTGCCTATGAATGATCTATGATAACAAATTAACATAGAAAAGTAACTACCTGAAAGCAAGTGCCCAAGGAAAAAGATAATCCCACATTATTTATTTAATTTAATATGCAGTCTTGGATGTGTTAATTGCATTTGTTTTTCCTCAATATTGTTTTCAAATTATTTCAGGAGGTAGGAAGGAAGACAAAGTGAAAAATATCACACTAAAATTTAGTTTATGCTGATTTTAACTTTATAAAACACCTAAATTTAAATTAAAAGTATTTAGTTCATAAAAGGAAATGAACTTCTTACCACCTAGTTTGGTAATTTTTACATTATTAATATCCAGATTTTTTTTTTATCCTGAGTCCGACCTCATGTTTTGTAGGCTACTATTTGCTTCTCAGCAAATAACCGGGGACTAATTGTTTCTTAGATGTCAGAATAGGAGTTGTTTGTGTTGTTAATAACCCAAGTACTCTTCTGGATATTACTCATGCACAATACATAATTCACGAAGAAGAGGTTTTAACACAAAGACTGCAACAGTATTTCAGGGATACCTACATTTCCAATTCTTTTTTCTACTTTTATCTGTGAGAATTCTAGAAATTTGCCTCTTGTAAATTGAAAACCATTGTTTCTTTATTTTGGCATTGGTTGTGGAAACAAAAATGACATCTTCCCCAGTTGGTGCCTGAGAAATATTTAACCAATGTAATCTCCAGTCAGGTGGTAACTTTAGTGTGACTTCTGCATTCGGGAATATTTTAATTGTTTATCTGTGCACATATCTGACACTGTCTCTCCTTCCTGTGAATTGTCTTAAATGTTATGTTGAATCCCTGAATCTGTCACATAGATTAGATTGTATACCATTGACAGTATCTTATATAAATTTCTTGTTGGTATATTAGCCTTTTTTTCACTAACACAGCTATAGCCAGGTTATTGGCTGCATTACTCAGTAACCTCTCACAGAATTTAAAACATGTTTCTTATTGTATGAAAAATAAGGGGATGAAATGAATATAAGTAAGCCAAAGGCATAAGCAATTGTAGATATTTATTCAACCCACATTTGTTGAGCTCCTACTCATTGTGAAAAACTGTGATTTTGATTTTGGGAATACAAAGCGGAAGAAAATAAAGACATTAACCTAATGGAGCACACCCTATTTTTATAGACAGAAAATCATACGGAAGTTAAAATTCAAGGCAATTGGTATCACAATGCAGACATACATAAGATGCAATAGAAAGAATGGGGAGAATATGTGAAGGGTAATGTTAGCAATAACTTGACATAGGCTATGAGGCTAGAATCTGAACTTCAGCTATATAGAGATTTTATATAATTACCTTTATTTTTGTAAAATAATCCCTAGCTCATTGGTAATAAGTCTCATTTATGTATACCATTTTACCAATGTTAAAGAATGATTTATTCATTTTAAAGCTAGATTTATGCTAAGTGTAATGGCACAGTTGAGGATAATTAGAGAGCTTTTAGGTGTTAGTTTTCTCCTGAAAAGAAAGACTAATAACATAGCTACAGCAAGAGTGCATTCTTATTTCAAGGGCAGATTTATTTATTAATTTGTTTTAAATCCTACCCACAATGCAGCACAATCCGTAGGCTCATACTTTTGGTTGCAGACGTGATTCATTTAAGCAATACCAATGAGATCCATCTCAGTGCAGGTTTGTCATCTGTTTTCATTTACACCAAATGCTCCACTTAAAAGGTAATCCAGTGTTGCCCAGTTTAAAAAGTACATGTTACATGCTCTCATAAGTCAGCAAAATTGTACCATTTAGTCTCAATACTGGCTTGACACAACAATTTATTCTCATAAAAACACCAAAAAGAAAGTTTATAATCCTTTTAATAAAGACATATAATTTCTTTAATATTTGGAAATGAGTTTTAAAATACTGCTGAGCTTCCATTTTATAGCTTTGTTTTGGCGAGGGCTTTAGATAAATTCGAATAGATTCCATTAAAGTTTTGTTTGGGAGGTGTGGAAGACCAGGTTCAAGGTTTGCTTCAATTTCTTTAATAGCCAGCATCATGGATGCAATTAGAGTCTGCCAATTAAATACATTACCAAGAGATTTGGAGGACGTAAGTGAGGTTGCTTCTGCTGTCCTTGCTAGCAAACTGGTCATGGAGATAATGGAGTGTCCGTGGGGCTCTGCACCAGTCATTAGCTTTGGGGTTGCTGAGAGATAAGCCCGTGGGGTAGCCCCCTGATCCCTGGATTGCTGGTACAGTGTTGTGTACCTGAGCCTGACTGTGTAATGGGCAGCTTCCTGATGCTCCTCCATTCTCTTTGTGACAGAGTAGCTGTTCTTCTGGTAGGCCAGTTAAGCAGTGTGTTGTAGGGGTTAATTGCTGTATGTTCAGCTCACAGTCTATAGCACCTTCCTAGTTTGAATCCACTTCTCCTAAAATAACTAGAGCATTTGCAGTTTCCTACAACTGAACTATGACAGATACTCAATTTGAGTCTTACTCGTGGCTGCCCAACCTAGCTAGCTTCAGAGACCTTTTCTGCTTCATTTCACTACATTTGCAGCTGTTGCCATCACTGATGAACAGTGCCCTCATTTTAGAAACCTCCTTCCCAAACTGCTTGCACATGGCAAGGAATACTTGAAAATATTATTCCTGAAATAGTTCTGGGACACATAATATCTTATAAGCAGAGATCTGTTCGATTCAAATTATAGAAAGAGGAGGAAGTCCTCTACTTCACCTACCATTGTTCTAAAAATCTACTTCATTTATTGTTCTAGAAGTGACCTCACCCTAGATGGTTGACAATGACAACATTAATTCCTTTCAGCTGAAACCTAACTTCACACTCATAAGTTTTCCTGTATTCTCAACATAATCATTATATAGACTGTCAGGTACACAATTCCTATAGAAAAGCTATCCTAGACCTGGATTCATTAGCTAACATTAAAATCAATTTTTTTCTGTGAATATTTTCATTTTGGTCTTTTACTAAATTCATTTCAGATAAAATAATGTACTCTTTCTGTACACCAAATGGAACTATAATTCACTTATACATACATATCTACTTTCAGATTTTGACTCACCAAACCCACAGATGATTGTTTTCCTAATTAATGTGGTACCTTGTGCACTTGAGTGTTTAATGTTTTAACTTTAGAATGGAATTGTTTGGGGATTTTATTTTTAGTTATTGATATATTCACTACGCAGACCCTGATGCCTTAGCTGGAATATACCTTGTTTTAGTGTTCAGCCTGCTGTTAAAAAATACCTTACACTGGGTGGCTTATAAACAACAGATATAATACTTGTTTCTCACAGTTCTGAAAGAAGGCTGAGAAGTGTGAGATCAATACACCAACAGATTCAGCATCTGGTGAGGATCCCATTTCCTGGTTCACAGACAGCTGTCTTGTCACTATGTTCTCGTATGATGGAAGGAGCAAGCTAACTCTCTAGGGTCTCTTTTACACAGGCAGAAATCCCAATCATGAAGGCTGTGCCTTCGTGACCTAAACACCTCCCGAAGCCCTCATGTCCTAGTATCATCACCTCAGAAATCACAATTTCTATATAGGAATTTTGGTGGGACACCAATATTGAGACCATAGCATATCTAGGATATCCATTTATTTATTGTGGCAGATTAAAGATGGCTACTACAAAGTCTTTGCTGCTCCTTCCACTGAGAGAGAATCTAATTTCCTTTCCTTTGAAACCAGGCTAGCTTTGTGGCTTGCTTGTCTAATAGAATGCAGTAGAAGTGACATCTTGCAAATCTGAAGCTATATTATATCAAGCATTGCGGACTCTACTCAGACTTTTGGGGACACTTGTTTTTGGGTACTTCCTCTTAAAGTCAGCTGCCATGAAGAAGTACAATGACCCTGAGACTACCATGAACTGAGAAGCACAAGCCAGATGGAGATTCTCTGGAAGACGAAATGCCACATGGAGGTGGAATTGGGGGAGAGAGAGACAGAAAGAGAGAAAAACAGAGAGAGACGGGCCAAGGAGCTCTGAGGCTCGGAAATGCAAATGAAGCAGCCAGCCTGGAAGAGGATTCCCCAGCTGATTCCTCAATGATCAAAGATAAACTGTGGCAATCCCTTCACAAGCCTCTGACTTCTGAAATTGTAAATCAAGTAAAATGGTTGTTTGAAGCCACCAAGTGTTGAGGCAGTGTCTTCATTCAATACATATCTTCAAAAATTTTACTGCATGTTGGATAGTATACAAATAGCCATGTTAAAACACAGCAAAATCTCTAGTCTGAAATGAAAACATAGCCTAGCACTGACAATAAATCAAGTAAACAAATGGTTACAAAACAATTTTCTAAGAGCAATATTAGAAAAATATACAGAGTATTACGGGGGAAGAGATGAAAATATATATTATGATAAAGGGAAAGTAGAGATTAGATGAATAATAGAGAAAGAGGTATCTGAATTGAATCTGTGCATGGTAATGGGAATCCTTTATGTTGATAAAGGAGTCAAGAATATTTTAGGTACAGGGAAAAACCTACAAAGGTAAAATGACACATGCTCCATCTTATCAGTGAAATGGTTTGGAATAGACATATAATACGGTGTGCATGGGGGGATGGTGGGAGTTGAGTTTGAAAGAAGAGGAAAGTTAACAATAATTAAGAGCCTTGTGTGCTATAAATAGTATCCTGCAGGTAATAGAAAATTTGAAAAGAATTTTGGAAGCAGTCAAAACCCTGTAAAATATAGTTCCCCAAGTATTTTACAGTTCAAATATAATACAGGTATATTTCCCGTTCAATTGAAAAGTCCAAAAGGTCCAAGGAAGATCTAAATTAACTAGAGCTGGAAAGACGGAAGTGGGACAATGTTCTGCTCTGCTCGGTCAATCACAGACCCAGAGGGATGTAAACTCTGCTGTCTTCAACAACTACATCCAAGGGCACTCAGAGAGTCCACATCCAGCAGACAGCAGGGAAAGAGCATGATGAATCAAACGCGCAATTCTTTATGAGCCAAGCTTGAAAGTGCCACATATTATTTCCACCCACATTGCCCTAGTTAGAAATCAGTGTTAGGGTGACACCTAACTGTAAGAGGGTCTGGAAAATGGAATCTAGCCAGGCGCCCAGAAAGAAGAGGAATCAATTCTCCTAAACAGCCAGCAGTCTCTGGCACAGGGATAAAATTAATAGATTTTGACAACTAATTAGATGTGGAGAAGTGTGACAAGGAAGGTGTTCATGATGACAAGCAGATTTCTCACTTGGGCAATTTAGTGGGTACTCATCATTTAATTAGAATAAGAAGTACGGAAACAAAATGTCATCTATAAGTTTTATTATGATTTGATAATGTTAACAACAACAACAGGTTCCTATCACTTTTCCATTTTTTTTTTTTTTTTTTTTTTTTTTGCAAATAGGGAATCTGAAGCTGTGAGGAGTTTTGTAAATTCCCTTAGATCACACACCTACTAAATGACAGGTCAGGGATCTAAGATGGGTCTATTTAATTTCAGAGCTCACGTCTTTAACTGCAAGTACAACATCCTAGTTAGAGACTAGCATTCAAGAAACAGCTATAAAGAGTCATATAAAGGAAACTTTAGATACAAATTTGCATGCCACAAGAGCACAGATAATATCTGAAACTGGGCCTATTTCTGAGCTTGCTGGGGAGAGCAATAAGACCAAAGACACTATGAGTGTCTTAGTCCTGGACCTTAGACCACGGCTTCACAGTGGGCGTGGCTAAAGAAGAAATTGACAGGACAGGTAAGAACCACTGCCTTTGAAAGCTGAGGAAAAAGTCACAGGAGCACTGTGGATTTGGGAAACCTCATACTATAATTTCTAAACCCAGGGGATCATGTGAGCTGGTAGGCTAACATTCTCCATGAATGCAGTTCTCAAATACCCAGATCAGAGTGTAAGTTATATATACTGCTTGATGATCTGCTGCACAGCACTAAAATCAACAAAAAACCCCAACAACTTCCATGGAGGTCATCATATCCTATTACAAAGTTTTCCCTGTGCACTAAAGCATGCTCGTAAAGTTTATGTTTCATTGCTTCCTCTTACACCAGGTTAACTACCAACTGGTATCTTACTTGCCTTGCAGACTTTCACCATCTTTCCATATAGACCTGAGGTCCCCAATCCCCAGGCCACAGATGGCTTGTTAGGGACTGGGCTGCAGAGCTCCCTGACCCCAACCTCTCCTACACCCGGGAAAAATTGTCTTCCATAAAACATAGGAACTAGGGGGCCGCAGGGCAGAAGTGAGTGGCCAGTGGGGAAACCAGAGAAGCGAAGCTGCGTCTGTATTTGTAGCTGCTCCCCATCGCTCTCATCACTGCATCACCGCCTGTGCTCATCCTTTCCCACCTCGTCCGTGGAAAAATTGTATTCCATGAAACCAGTCCCTGGTGCCAAAAAGGTTGTGGGCCACTATGACAGAGAATACCGTGTTTTCACAAAGTCCGTGTCTTCTTTCCCCTAAGCCCACAACTAGATTATATTTTCTAGACTCCTTGCAGTTGAGTTAGACAATGTGACTGAGTGCTGATCAATGCCATGTGAGCAGACATGGTGTGACACTTGCAGACTGAGCCCATAAACATTTCCCTCTTGCATAATATCTCTCTTCCAGCTCATTCTCCATCCGCTGCCTGCACATAGATGATTCCAAGATCCTAAAGGATGTTAGAACCCGAAGATAAAAGGAGTGTCACACACATGTCGGCTGCAACATGCATGAGAAAAACACACTCTTACACATTTAAGCTAATGAAATGTTGGAGACTGTTTATTACAGGGCCTAGTGTTACCTTAACTAATGCGCAGAAGGATGGTGAGAATTCCTATAGTACAGACATGAAGGCAGATAATAGCTTTAATGAGGTTGAATAAGTCATATTGTAAAATGTGTGGATTTTAGCCATTTATTTTATTCCCAATTTGAGGCACTTTTCCTTATGATCTGTGTTCTAGCCCAACAGAATCCTGCAGAAACTATTTAAATAGAGAGCAGGGGAAGTCAAAGCTATGAAGAAGAGAAAGGAGTATGAGAGATAAGAAGAGAATTAGAAAAATGGTGGTTCAAAGCCAAAGAGGAGTGGAATTTAAAGAAGATAGGCATGATCTACAAAGTCAAATGCCACAGTGTAATTGACCAGGAAAAAAATAAAATAAAATAAAATAAATCTTGAATTTACCAGCCAAGGTCACAAATGCCAAACAATGAATGTCAGAAAATATTTATTTAGTACTTAGAATATGCCATGCAGTGTACTAGCCAGAGAGGTAACAAGGGAACCAAGATTTTGCTTTCATAGAGTTTACATTCTAGAGGGATGGCTCTTAGTGAGAGCTTATTTGAGACATTCAGTTTGGTTGTGGAGTTATTGAATATGAAAGAAGTAAACACAGCAGGGTAAAGGGATAGAGAATGATGCAGTATATGAGTATATAATCCAATAGTAAGCCAGGCAGCTGGAGTATGAAGGAAGGGAAGAATGCTAAGAGATGAAGCCAGAGATAAGGGGCAGAGGAAAGATCATATAGGGCTCTATAAATCTATAAATAAGTATTTGGAGGGTATTTATAAGTGTAATAAATCATTAGAAGGCTTAAATTACTCTTTTTGTTAAATTTTATTTTAATAGATTTAGGGGGGACAAGTGGTTTTTTGTTAGATGGATGAATTGTAGAGTGGAGAAGTCCAGGCTTTTAGTGTACCAGTCACCTAAATAGTGCAAGTTGTACCCAACAGGTAATTTTTCATCTTTCACCCCTCTCTCATCTTCCCCCTTCTGTGTCTCCAATGTCCATTGTGTCACTCTTTATGACCATGCATACCCACTGCTTAGCGCCCACTTGTAAGTGAGAACATATAGTGTTTGAATTTTCATTCTGGGTTATTTCACTTGGGATAATGGCCTCCAGTTCCATCCAGTTTGCTGCAAAAGACATTATTTCATTATTTTTCATGTGTGAATAGTATTTCTTAGTATTCCATGGTGTACAAACACACACACACACACACACACACACACACACACACACACACACCATATTTTCTTTATCCATTCAACAATTGATGGGCACGTAGGATGTGAATTATGTTCCTTTTTTAAAAAAAAATTTCTCTTTCTTCATTTTCACACTTCTGAGGTATAGGCCTATTTGATGTTTCCTCATGATTAAATTCAGTTTATTCATTTTTGGCAAGAATACGAAAAGCTGATGTGATGCCTCTAGGAGAAAGAAGCCACATATCAGGAGGTGAATGAGGTCAACATGTCTTACTGCTGGTGATATTAACTTTGATTACTTTTTTAGGGTGGTATATCAG
>CAUYRT010055388.1:0-23608 GCA_963574885.1 Lepilemur ruficaudatus | reverse complement strand
CCCCCTCCAGTCAGAGCCTCAAGCCTGACCATCCCCCAGACAGTGCACATTGCACTCATTATGTGTGTATATACCCATCCCCTCCTCCCCCCTCCCGTCTGCCCAACACCTGATAAATGTTGTTCCTGTGTGTCCACTTAGGTGTTGATCAGCTAATACCAATTGGCTGGTGAGTACATGTGGTGCCTGTCCATCCATTCTTGTGATACTTCACTTAGTAGAACGGGTTTCAGCTCCATCAGGAAAATACAAGAGGTGCTATATCACCATTGCTTCTTATAGCTGAATAGTACTCCACGGTATACATATACCACATTTTATTAATCCACTCGTGTATTGATGTTGCCCTGCAAATTATGGTCACCCTCACCTTTTCGAATTCTGAACTCTGTCTCCTCACTTTAGGCAGACATCCAGGCTCAGCTACCTTCCTGCAAAGAGGCCTGGAAACTCTCTCTAAGTAGTAAACTGAGGCAATTGTAGGGCTCACCTCATTTTTTTACCTTTTCTTGGGGACCACTGTGCTGTACTGCCTGACATTTTCCAATGTCTGACAACCATTATTTCATATATTTTGTCCACTTTTTTTAGTTGTTTGAGATACAAGGGTAAATCTAGTCCCTGTTACTCCTTCATAGCCAGAAACAGAGTCCAGCTGTCAGTTGTTGTTGTTGTTTTTTTTTTAAATATTTGGGTAGGATTAGTTTTGGATTCTTTAATAACACCCAGATAGAAAATAGATGGAACCAAAGATCATAAACTGGCAGGATCCTTAAAGATTACCTAACATCCACCCTCCTACACACACACACACACACACACACACACACACACACATACACACACATGCTCATTTGATGGATTACAGAACTGAGATCAGAGGGATCTTCCCAAAGTTACATAACAAGTTAGCTACAGAATTAGGACTAGAAACCAAGTCTTCTGCTCTCCAGTTTTAATCCATCGAGTTATTTTCGACTGATTTTCTCTTCCAAAGCAGTTTATTTAGATAGACATAGCTTTGAAATCCAGACCTTCTGTACTGTCCAAGCCCACAGAACGTGCAATATTAGCTCATATCCAGATGGTACTTGATTTTGTTTGAGTTTTGCAAACATAACTCCTAGGAGTTGGCCTAAAGTGAATACCAGAGTAATGCATAACACTGAAAAATGTAAAACACCCCCATGGGTAGGCACTCCAGAACAAAACCGTATATTTTTCCCCATTGACTTATTATGAACTTGCTAAGCAGGAAGGAGTGTGACTTAGAATTTAGATTGACTGATTTAGTCATTTCACCACCTATGGGAACCACGTGTTCTACAAAAAGAAGCTATTACCATTGCAGCATTTCTCTTCCCACAAATCTAGCAATTCTTAGCTCCTCTTCACCTAGATTCAAATATTCTGTCTGGGCTGGATCTTGAAGACCTTCTGTCTTGCCTCTGGATCCTTCCTCAAAGTCAACTGGGAAATGCCTTTGCCTTGGAGTAAGAACACGTTTTAACTTTCAGCTCCAACACTTATTTGCTGTGTGACCTTGTGTAAGTTACTTGACCTCTCTATAAGGACAGAGATGGTACTGCTTTATATTGATTCTAAAGCACTTTTTTGTTGTATTTTTGGTTTTGGTTTTGATTTTTTTTTTTTTACATTTTAGCATCTTTGAAATCAAGATGTATCTTGCTACCGGTGGCATGATGGTTAAATTTGCAGCTATTTTTCTTAATAGTACATATTAAGTGTACTGCTTCCAAAAAATACAGTATTAATTCCTAACTTGCAGAGTTTCCTGAAGGATTAAATACAATAAAGTAAGTACAGTGCTTGGCACATGGTAGACACTCAAGGACTCTTGTACCCATTATTACTAGAATCAGTGCCTAGAACCAATACCTGGCTGGGTCTTGGGCTTTCTGATTTCTTTCATCTGGCCATCAGGATGCCAGTTGGGGCACTTGGCCTGACAAGGTGAAAAAGTCTGAGGCTGGCATGCTGCTGACTGCTGTTGCAACTTGTGATTGTCATCAGGCCCTAGAGCCCTTTCTTGTTGGTAACTTTCTGCCCTCAGCCCTGGTCCATTAATACCATTAGTTTGACTGTAGTTCTGCTGCTCCTGAATACATGTAGGGAAATGGACTATGTGTCTTCTTGGGCCATCATCCCAAACTCCCCCTGTCTCATTTTAAAGACCCTTCCCGGAATCTAACAAGGCTTGTCAGTGGAAGGGCTTTTTCAAGGCCACCAGAATCAGAGACTGCAGGGCTGGAAGCCAAATCCGCATTCTGCAGGGCCCCCCACATACCTCCAGTTGGGGAGCTGATGCTTGCATGTCTTTCAAATCCAAGGATACCAACTCTGTTCACATCTGAGAGGAAACAGACACCTGCAGATTAACTACCCTCCAACATGTTCCTGTACAGAAAAGCAGCTGGCATTTATTCCCCAGCATTTCCCTGGCTTTCTTACTATCTCTGGCAGGCAGGCTGACCTCCATTGTAGAAGCCTCATCCCACCTAGACTCTTCCACCTCCTGTCATCCCCCCTCGTGCCCAAAAGCATAGCTGCAGACTCCACAAGCCTGTCTCTCTGAGGCACTGACATTTACCATGTGTCTAGAGGTTTTCTCCCTGTCCCCTGCTGGATCCCAGCAGTCAGGGCACTGTCTAAACCACAGTGAAGAAAAGGAAAGATCAAGAAGGACTGGCCTTCATCTCTGGCCACTTCTAGCAGCTTAACTGCCTCCCAAGAGATTGTAAAATAATCGAGTCTAAAAGAACTGCCATTTGACAGTGCATGCCACCCAGCATTCTGCACCATGGCTAGCATGTGGCTGGGAATTAATAACTGTGAGTGATTATCATGGGAACTGTCTCCAGGAAAAATGACCAGGTTTTTACCATTCAACCTTGGGAAGATAAAATTGGGCCTAGCAGAAAAAAGACAAATGATCTAAGAGCAAATGCAGGACTTTGAATCCACAGAGCATCCTGGGGCCTGATCATACACCTGTCTGGTCTCCCTGTCCCAGAGGCATGTGATGGGAAGGGGAACATCTCCAGCCCGCCCATCAAACAACTTCGAATCCTGTGCTCATGCTAGACCCTCCCCAACACTTCCTCACCCTTATTCTTCTCCCCTGTCTATTTTGCCTCTCTGTGGGTATCTGCTCAGCCCTCCTTTTGTGACTTGTCAAGACCCTCCTTGTGTCTCCTGCCTTAGCCTCCTTTCTGCTTTCTCTACTTACCACTCCACCCACCCCTGCCCCAGCCCTGCTCCTAAGAGACTCTAGAAAAACAGAAACCCCATCATATTGCCCTACCTAAAAACCATCAATGAATAAAAATGGCAAACTATTTATCCTTGTCACGGTTGGGTGATGGGAACGTGGAGGTTTATTTTATTATTCTCATTACATTTGTGTACGTTTGAAATTGTTCATAATAAAACAAATCTCCAATGGCCCTCCAGGGATCTCAAGATGAAGTCCAAAGTCCCCAGGCTGGCATTCAAAGTCCCTCAGTATCTGCCCCTACCCAATGTGACCAGCTCAACTCCTGCCTCTCACCATGCTGCAGCCTCTCTGTTTTCTCAGGCTTGGCACCCAGCTCTCTCTTGCAGCCCTCTCTCTGCCCTTGCATTTCCTTCTTACAAAACACTGTCCCCTTTTGTCCTGCCTGGAAGAAAACACTTCCTCACCTTGGAGACCCAGTGCAAATGACCCCTGGTCTGGGACACTTTCTCAGATCACCTCCTACCCTGGGGTGGGGGGGTTATTCCTTGGTGATATACAGCAAACACCCAATATGTGTTTGGGAGAGACCAGAATGTCTTGGTTAATAGAACAGATGCAATATTTACTTGAACTAGGGCGAATAGGGTAGTCTCTCTTGGCTTCTGCTTCTGTCTCTATAAAATGAAGATAATAGCAGTACTTATCTTACAAGACTAGGGTAACGATTCAGCATTCTCCATATAAACAGCTTAACATAGTCCCTGGCAGAGAGAGACAGAGACAGAGAGAGACAGAGACAGAGAGAAAAAGAGAGAGACTTACAGACAGACAGACTTCAATGAAAGAACACAGTAGACAATAATGTAGCTTGTCTTAGATGAAATATTCCCAAAACCTACAGGAAAGGCATTGCTGTTTAGGCCTTCCTGGGACCCAGAAAAATTCGTGGAAAATCGTTGACATCAAAGTCATAGTTCCTCTCTTGGTCCCAGGGGCCATTCATACTTTGGAGGGTCTCCAGAGGTCGAGGCCGAGGCCGGAGTCTGGGCCCTCCTCTTTGGAAGGACTGTGCAGGTCTGTGGCCGAGACCAGACCCAAAGTCTGGGGCTAAGAGGACATGGGGTTTGCACGAAAATCAGCCCTGGTGACAATCCCCAGTCCATGAGGTCTTGGTGAGCTCCAGGAGCCTGAGGTGGGAACGCGGGGGAGAGAAAATCTGCGTGGGGTCTGTGATGGCGCCCCCCACCCGCCGGCCCAGCTCCTCGGGCGCCCGCGGTCTCGTGCGTCACTGGCGCGGGCGGGGGCCGAGAGGAGGGGGGCGCCGCAAGGTGAGGGCACCGCGCAGCCTTAAGACGCCGCGCGCCCCTGCTGCTGCTCAGAGCTCGCAGCGCAGCGCGCCAGCCGGACGTGTGGGCACCGGCGCTGTGCCCCGCTCCCGCCGCGCCTGCTGCCCAAAGCGAGCTCGCGGCCCCTGGCGCCCTGAGAGTCGGCCGGGACAAGTGCGGCGAGTCCCCAGGGACCCGCACGCAGCGCCCGCAGCGCGAAGCCTCCAGCAGCAACAGGTAAGAGGCCCCGCTCTGCCCCGGATGCCGGGGTCCCCGCACCCAGCTGGCCCGCAAGCTTGGGTGCCCGGGACGTCCCATGTGCAGCGGCCCGACGGCTGCAGAGCTGCCCCACGCACTGGCCTGTGGTGCGGCCCTTTCTCGCCTTTCCTTGACCATCCTCTCGCCCTCGCCTTTTCCCTCGCATTTTCTCTCGTGCGTTCTTTCCCCTCTCTCAGTTCTCTCGGGTTTTTCCCCTCATCCTTTCTCTCTTTCTCTGCTTCTCATCCGCTTTTCTTATTCTCTTTTTCAATTTTTCTATCTCTGTCTCTCCCTGTCTCTCAGTCTCCTTCTCTGTCTCTCATTCTCTTTCACTCTCTCATTTGATCTTTCTTGTTTCTCTCTCCCTCTCTGTCGCTCATTTTCTCTACGTCTGTCTGTAAGTCTCAGATTCTTCCTCTATCTCTAATTCTCTTTCTGTCTCTCTGCCTCTCAATCTCTCTTGCTCTGTCTCTCTCAGACTCCCCCCACCGCTGGTACCCCTGCCTTTTTGCTCTCTCTCCCCCCCGGAGCTCCCCTACCCCTCGCTGCCACCGCTGTCACCACCAAGAGGACTGTAGAATGCAGGGAATATGCCGCCTTGGGGAGAGGGTAGGGGAGTGCAATAGGCATCCTCCTTGCATTTTCCAGTCGCTGCTGTGCTGCTGAGAAACTAGGTGTTTTATCCGCCAAAGCCCACCGTGGCCAAGGCGGCAGCTGGTTTCCATGGCAAAAGAAAGTCTACAGAGAGACAGAGATCCAAGAGACATGAGTCTAGGCAGAGGAAAACCAAGGTGAGGAGCCATCGGAGAAAGATGGAGAGAGACAGATGCACACACTCAGAGAAAGTGTTTAGCTGGAAAGTGTCCCAGGGTGACAGGAGAGCGAGAGACAGAGAAACCAACTAGAGAGTGCACACGCTAGAGAGATAGCTTGAGAAACGGAGAGACAATCAGGTGAGGCAAGCAGTAGAGCGTTAGAGACCAACGGAGAGAGACAGGCAGACAGAGCGATACACAGAGAACTTGAGCATGGAGAGACAAAAACTGCAGGGAGAGACAGGGAGAGACACGGAGACGAGAGGATCCAAGGGAGACAGAGCAAGAACGCACGTGCCTGTGAGAGACAGAAGGAGACACAGAGAACCCGAGGAAGACCCAGAAACGAGAGTTGGAGAGACACGGAGGCTGACAGAGACGGACAGGGAGAGACACAGACACGAGAGGATCCGAGGGAGACAGAGCAAGAACGCACGTGCCAGTGAGAGACAGAAAGAGACACAGAGAACCCGAGGAAGACGCGGAAACGAGAGTTGGAGAGACGCGAAGGTGACAGGGACGGACAGCGAGCGACGCTGAGCAGGTGTGCTAGAGACCCGCAGAGATGCAGTGTCAGGGAAGTCGACTGAGAAAGAAACCGGAAGATGAAGCAGTATCAGGGAAAGACAGAGAAGCACACGCGCTAGTGAGCGACACACAGACAGTGGCAGGCAGAGACAGAGGGATCAGAAAGAGACAGAGGGAGAGCCAGGGACAAGACTGAGAGCAAGAAAGACAGAGAGAGCACGCGCTGCAGAGAAAGTGCGTTAGCGAAAGAGACATGCACGGAGAGACTGAGAGAAAAACTGAGTGAGAGAGAAATGGGAGCAACAAAGAGAAAGGGAAGACAGTGACAGACCGACAGGCAGTGTAGTGTGCACGTGCTATCGAGAGACTGAGAAACAGAGACATATGACAGAGTGAGAGACAGGTGAGAAAGAATCAGACGAAACGGTGAGAAACATATATACACACACCCTGAGAGATACAGAAAAAGTGCGCTAGCGAGAGACTCTGGAGAGAGACAGAAATTGGTGATCGTAAACAAGCGGGGACAAAGCGTGCACGCGCATGCGCTAGCGGGAGAGCTAGCTGGAGACACCAAAACTCCGAGACTCAAAGACAGTGTGCGAGACAAGCAGAGGAAGCGCGGGCGCGCGCCAGCAGGAGAGACAGACGAGAGGAAATCACAGACGAGGAGAGAGACAGGTGGCAGAGAGATCCGGAGAGCCAGAGAAAGAGCTATAAAAGCTGCCCGGACCCGGGCTGGGGCCCCGCGCGGCCCCAGGAGAGGGGTACTGCAGCGCCGCTGCTGTGCGCAGAGGCTTCCCCCTCTCCCGTCCACCCAACCCCCAACCCAGCAGGGAACTAATACTGCCCGCCTGTTTCTTTTGTCCCCAGCATAGGCACTGAGAGTGTTCCGTGCACCCCTTTGCCACCTGCCGGTGCCCTAGCTGACCCTGTTTCAAGCCCTCCAGCTGTCGCCATGACGTCCACCTGCCCCAACAGCACGCGCGAGAACAACAGCAGCCACGCGTGCATGCCACTCTCCAAAATGCCCATCAGCCTGGCTCACGGCATCATCCGCGCGACCGTGCTGCTCATCTTCCTCACTGCCTCGTTCGTCGGCAACATAGTGCTGGCGCTTGTGTTGCAGCGCAAGCCGCAGCTGCTGCAGGTGACAAACCGCTTTATCTTTAACCTCCTCATCACCGACCTGCTGCAGATCTCGCTCGTGGCTCCCTGGGTGGTGGCCACTTCCGTGCCTCTCTTCTGGCCCCTCAACAGCCACTTCTGCACCGCCCTGGTTAGCCTCACCCACCTGTTCGCCTTTGCCAGTGTCAACACCATTGTCGTGGTGTCGGTGGATCGCTACCTGTCCATCATCCACCCTCTCTCCTACCCGTCCAAGATGACCCAGCGCCGTGGTTACATGCTCCTCTATGGCACCTGGATTGTAGCCATCCTGCAGAGCACACCCCCACTCTACGGCTGGGGCCAGGCTGCCTTTGATGAGCGCAATGCCCTTTGCTCCATGATCTGGGGGGCCAGCCCCAGCTACACTATTCTGAGCGTGGTGTCCTTCATCATCATTCCACTGGTTGTCATGATTGCCTGCTACTCCGTGGTGTTTGGTGCAGCCCGGCGCCAGCATGCTCTGCTGTACAAGGTCAAGAGTCACAGCTTGGAGGTGCGGGTCAAGGACCGTGTGGAGAATGAGAATGAAGAGGGAGCAGAGAAGAAGGATGAGTTCCAGGGTGAGAGTGCATTCCACGACCAGGATGAAGGTCAGGTCAAGGCCACGGAAGGCAGCATGGAGGTGGAAGAGGGCAGCATGAAAGCCAAGGAAGGAAGCATGGAGACCAATGAGGGTAGCATGGAGGCCAGGGGCATCAAGGAGGTTAGAGCGAGCAGCATGGTGGCCAGTGAAGGCAGCATGGAGGGTAAGGAAGGTGGCATTGAAGTTGAGAATGGCATGAAGGCAAACAAGGGTCACATGGAGGTCAACCAGTGCAACATTGACTTGGGTGAAGATGACATAGAGTTTGGTGAGGATGACACCAATTTCAGTGAGGATGATGTTGAGGCAGTGAACATCCCAGAGAGCCTCCCACCCAGTCGTCGTAACAGCAACAGCGACCCTCCTCTGCCCAGGTGCTACGAGTGCAAAGCTGCTAAAGTGATCTTCCTCATAATTTTCTCCTACGTGCTATCCCTGGGGCCCTACTGCTTTCTAGCAGTCCTGGCCGTGTGGGTGGATGTCCAAACCAAGGTACCCCAGTGGGTGATCACCATAATAATCTGGCTTTTCTTCCTGCAGTGCTGCATTCACCCATACATCTATGGCTACATGCACAAGACCATCAAGAAGGAAATCCAGGATATGCTGAAGAAGTTCTTCTGCAAGGAAAAGCCCCCCAAAGAAGGCAGCCACCCAGACCTGCCTGGAACCGAAGCCGGCACAGAGGGTGGAACTGAAGGCAAGATCGTCCCTTCCCACGATTCTGTTACTTTCCCTTGAAGTTAGCTCTAAGTCAAATCTTGAACTGTCCACAACATGAAAACAAGAGCAGCTTTCTTTTCAATGGACCGCCCACAATCCCATTAGTGCCAACCCATACCATTTCAGGCAAAGGTACTGCACACACATCCTTTTCACCACTAGGTAGATAAATATATGGAAGAGGTAGGAACTGGGGTCTTCCCTTAAAGCTGTGCCTCTCAAAGCACGGACTTGAGGATTCTGACTGAAAATTTCCCCCCAGAGATTATTAGGCTGGAAATTTCTTAAGGCAACAAAATGGCTATCCATTTGGGACCTGTACTTGGTATTCTGTCTGTTTCCCTAGAGCTGCAACATGCCAGCTTTAGCTCTGAGGGAAAAGGAAGATGATGCCTGTGAACTTAAGGACTTTTCAGCTCTCGAGTCAGAAGCTATGAGCCAGGGCTACAGCTTTTATGCTCAACTGAAAGAAAAGCAATGTACAAAATCATTCATGGAACACAAGAAGCAGAATCTAATGGACTGATCAACATATGAGCCAAATTCTGAACTGGAGAGCCCATGGTCTGGTGCAAAGACTGTCATGCAAACTAAGTCAAAGGCCATTGTGCAGTATACCAAGAAGGTTTCTAGATCCCCTAAAGGGATCCAGAAAAGCAGAAGGGCACGTATGAAATGGGAAGTTAGTCCGAGGGAAAAGATAGAGAAACAACACACATCCATGGGGCTAAACAGTTGACTATTTTTCTATAAAATCCTGGGTTTTATGTATGGGCTGGGACTGCAAACGGAAAATTGACAATTGACACTAAAATATTTTCTGCCTCCTATTTGAATAATGTCAGGACAGAAATCATGCCACTATTTTAGAATTTCCCCTTTGTGACTGGGTTTATCATAAGAATTCTCCAGATCTCTGCCCATCACTTATGTTTTGTTTTGTTTTGTTTTTGTTAAATAGGCATTTTTTGGTCAAATAATATTTCCTGAAAAAAGAAATTAAACTAGGAGTGGCAAAGTCCTACAAAACTCACACTACCAATCAAGAGCAATGTGCCCATCAGAAATACCTTTTATATCTGTGAAATCATAGACAAGAAATATGATTTCCACACGGGGAGCAAGGAAGTCAGGATGAACATTTTCCTTCCTCCAGGCATACACATGTGTCATTTCCACCTGTGGCTCTTTTTAAAGCTTTTAAGCTTTCTGAAGATGTAGGAAAGAAATACAAGAGAGTCAAAAATGACAAAGAGGATGATGTCACAATACCTGGCAAACATGTGACCTATTCCAAACAATCCTAAAATCAAAAGATTCAGATCAGACATATCCTAATTATTACTGTTGAAATATATCACTTTGGGAAGACCTTTACAATATCTAAATTATCCCTAGGGTCAGGAGAGAGGAAGATTTTTCAAATCCCAAACCCTGAAATTACTTTGGGTAGGGACATACCTGTTTATTCCTGAGGGTACAGGCCAAATCTAACATGATCAAATAACATGGAACTGAAAAATAGTCAAGCCAGTGTTTTTGATCCTCCTGAAGAACAAATTAAAGCAGCTGTACAGCCAACCAACTGTTCATACAGAAATCCACTGTTAATAAGGACGGAGGGAGAGGAAGCAGTATTTGGTTGAAAATGATTAATGACGTGGTTGTGTGTAAAGATGGCCATATTCAGAGTTTAGCTTAATTTTTGTGTATTACCATGTCTTTATTAGAACTCAAATTTTATTTATATAAATGCCCAGCTCATTTATATTTTCTTTTATCTCTTCCTCTTCACAGATTCCAACGTGAACTTCTCAAGGGGGAGAGGTAAACAGCAATGTATTTGGGCTGTGAATAAATCTACGTGGGAATTTGGGGTTGCCATGTTCAGAATTCAGGAAAGGAAAGGGGATAGAACCAAATAATATCCAGCTGACTGGTCAAATCAATATGTCCACAAAAACTTTATTAATTCCAACTCCATTAATTTGGAACTTATGGTAATTCAGACAAGGCATGGGGGCTGAAGTTTACCTTTACACTATCATTTAATTTTCTACCAAAATGTTTAGAGTGAATTAATAGTCATAAATTTGTTATACCAATTTATTGCCAAACTCTTGTATTGACCTGTCCTTAAAGGATAACTGGGTGGAGAGATGGCCTATGGGATCAATCCTCCTGTGGTGGGCGGGGTATTGCCTTGCAAGTCTGTCACGGTTGAAGGAGTTCAAGGAAGCTATAGCCTGTCCTTTGAATAGAAATGCTTACATGGATAGGAAACAGGATTTCAAACCGAAGTATCTCCAAACATTTTGTTTAAACTGAACTTCTTGTTTTATTTTAAAGTTCAACCCCTTCAAAGTGTATCAGAGAAAATTGTTTGCCAAAATCCCAAATCAAAATGGAACCAGAAACCTGTACAAGTATGGTAAGTCCATTTAACTGCACACACAACATTCTCCAGGGTACTGGGACTCACTGCTTTCCTTTTTTAAGTTCCTCTTTTCCCTATTTTAGTCATTGTCCATTCTCTTGGTAAATTGGATTCTTCAAAGGTGAAGACCTTTTGAAAATAGGAGAGTGGAAAAGAGGACCTTTGAATTAAAAGCATTCTGCTTTGATGACATTTTCTTCTTAATGAACAATAGAGCCTCTGGTTAGCTTGGAGATAGCAATTGCTTCAAATTGCGTGCTATTTTGAATAAAGCACTATCAACTTAGTGAGGTTTTACTGCACATACTGTTTTGTCATTTGAAAAATCTGAAAGCATACAAAAAAGTCATCATTAGCCTCACAGATCCTCATGTGCAATAGCTTTCCCTAAATGTTTTTAAAGGATGCATTCTTTTGCCAAGGCCACTTCATATGTGCAGTAAAAAATCCCATTAAAGTATGGGGACCAGACAAACCAGATTTTGAAATGATGTAGTTTTAAATTTAATGATTTCCTTATTTAAGAATAATAGAGCATCTAGCTTGCCAAGGAGTCGCAGGTGCTTTGACTAACACACCAATTTCACCAAGCTTGGGAAGGCAGTAATAAAGAACAAGCCCTGCGCTTCTGCAACTTCTATGATTCGAGGGTCCATCTCTTAAGATGCCACAAATACCAGCTGCTAGGAAGTACTCTGCACTTCCAGCTCCCTGCGTACCTCTTGCCATCATACCCACTGCCTTCACCTGCCTCACTCCCTCTCTCCCTGCTGTGCTGGCCCTTCAGGAATAGTCCGTGCTTGAAGCTCTATGTGCTCCCCAACTCCTCATCCATCCTTTCCCAACCCAGAACTAACAGATTCACAGGGACCTGGAGGCCCATGGAAGCAGGGAAGGAGAGAGCCATAGGAGTGACCAGCAATTAAAGGTATTTTTCTGTCTCCTCCCCAACTCCAATCCAATTTAGAGATGACAGTATACCTACTTCAAATTTAACAGGTAAGGAAAAGTGCCATTTTGTGATTTAGGAGGAGTTAGGCACCTCATTTCTTACCAAAAAAGCACCTGATAGAACACAGCTTTGGGGGAGCACATTCAATCCTGTAGATACTGTCCAATTATTTGGACAGAAATAAAAAAAAACACTAAAAAATATTTTACCTATAAAATTATAAGGTGCCTAACATTGCCTTATTTTATGCATAATTAGCCAATTAAGCTAGGTAAAGTTACTTCAAAAGATTTTTTTCATACTACCTGAAGAAGAATTTACATGATTAAACTAGGCTTTCTTTCTTAGACTTTGCCAAAAAGCTCTTAAAAGTCTCTGAAACACATCATTTAGAAGAGAAAAAAAATTATGCCTCATCTGGTAATTTGAACTCTCTAAAATAAAACCCTCAGGGGTTGTTGGGATGAAATAAAAAGTAACAATTTAAATGACTGGACTGTATTTCTCTGGTAACCACCCTCCCCCATATTTTGAGGAAAAAAAAATCAAAAGTGTTTACTCTTCTTAATGTCTTTTCTGTTGTATTCCTCTTTAAGACAAACCGCAAGCTGTCAGGATAGATTTCTCTAAGCAACATCCTTTCCTTCTAGAACAGACAAAAGATTACAGGAACAGTTGGCTGCTAGCCAGTTACCAAGATAAGGAGAGAAAATCTGGTCAGTCATGGCTTTTAACCCTCTCCCTCCTTATCTCTGTCTCTCTCTTATTTCCTACGGGCCGGACTGGTACTCTCGGCCCCTCAAAGCCCTTTTAAGCTTACGCGTGAGGAGACAAAATCAATGAGCTGGAAACAGCAGACTGTAGCCTAAAATCCAAAAAAAAGAGAAACACTTGTCATAAATTCTTTCCAATTACTTAAGAAGTATCTCTTCCTCTATGGCAAATGCCCAGCTTGCTTACAGCAGTATCCTGCTATAAGCAACTAAACTGGCTGGAAGAAGAAACAGGAATGCTAAAATCCACTGAACTTGGCCACTGACTGCCAGGTCGCTGGCAAGTTCACTGCTCTTCAGTAAGTAGAATCCTCAAGATAAATGAAGGTTGCCAATAGTAGTCAGGCATTTCCATCATTGCCTCCCAAAGCCTCCATATCTCGAGTACACACACCAAGGGGAAACCACAGTAAGGTGTACACTCTCAAGAAATTTGCTATGTCTGAGGATTAATTACTGTATCTCTCTTGTTCTAAAATACAGACAAAACAAGATGGGTTTTAGTTTGGTGTTTCAAATTTGAGTGGATTTTCTCTCCTTTGCATCTGCGTTACAACTTTAATGTTAAAAGTTTGGTATTTTTGTCATGTTTTAGTGGTGTATTTCCTTTTGTAGTAGTTCTCCGAAATGTAAGCTATAACTGTATATAAAATATAAGTGTTCTTGGAGATAAGGTGCTAGATATTAGATTGTATGTGTTCATAGATAGTGTCATCCTCAAAAAATGGGTAGTATGTATATGTAAAGTTAGTTAATAAAGTGCATGCAGAATTCTATATGTGACCCACACCTTGGTCAGTTTCTGAAGTAGAACATAGTGCATTTGTCTTTTAAATTTCATTTTTAAAGTGTATACTACAAGATATGTAAGATGGTTCCAAGGTGAGGTGGCAGGAAATGGTGCCTTTCATTCTTTAAATCCCTGGTACAATGTATGACAGGTGAGAACTTGTTCTGGTACAGTTGGTCATTCATGTGAACTAATCATCTTGGCTGAAGTCCTCGCTGGCAGTTTTCTACAACAAACTTGGCACTGGTATGCCTGTTTCCCATTCACTCAGTGTATAGAATGCAAAATGAAAGAAGACAATCCTTTCCCCATTAAAAAACAAGGACCCCAGGATAGGCTATTGGAATCCAGTTAGTAGGATGAAAAGCATACTGCACTCTCAAGACCCAACCAGTCCCTGACTGTGAACTGACAGGATCTGCATTTAGCAGATCCACAATATGACCATCTCTGCCCTCCTGGCACAGTACCAAAACCCAGTAAAAGGCTGCTCTGATTTTTTCTTTGGTTGGTTGTCTGAGAGATAAGATGGAGCAGGGATGGGTAACTAGATAGAGAGATAGTGGGACTCCTCTGGGGGTAGCAGCTAGGGAGTTTGAGAATTAGTTATATCTCAATGGTATTTGCACCAGACAAGAAAAGAGAACCATGAGATGATTTTATTAAATCCTAAGAACAAAATATACAACTAGAAAACTATATAATATATATATATATACACACCCTCATTAAATCATTTCTAAAACTGCCTTTACTACCAAATTTTATGTGCTGCTTTGAGACTGAAAACAATAGAAAATTGCATTCAGTCAATAAAGAGTCCTCTTTAATATTTTAAATTTTCAATTTAAAAGTTTCCTTTTCCTTTTAAAAAACAATTTGTAATTTAAAAGTGCCTTTTCAAAGGATTGTCAAACTACAATCCTGGGGCCCAGTTTCCATTGGCACAACTTACCTTCAGGTGCACAGAAAGGGGGGCTTTATCCTCCTCCCCTCAGCAAGAAGAGAAACCCCCTCACACACCAATTAAATTCATAAATCAATACTGTTACACAGGCCAGTAGTCCCAGAGACTCTGCCCAAGGCCAGGGTTTCATATATGGGTTGGCTTTAATTGGATCCTTTCTAAAATGGTTACAATGCATTTTTTGCTGGACAGGAATAATGGACTCCTGCTTGGGGAATGCAGAGATGTGTGTAATTTAACTAAATATTATTAAGCAATGTTTGTGTTTCTTAAATAGGTGCTGTTTATCTGTCCTTGGTATATTCTTCTTAAATGTGCTAAATAAAGTGAAATTTTATGTGTGTACCTGGTTATTATGCCATGCTCCTTGAGAAAACAGCAAGGGAGACACATAACTAGACCTCCATCCCTTCTCTTGGAGACAGGGGATAAACAACTAACTGCATTACAAAGTAGAATAAAATATACAGGCTCCAATATTTCACATCCGAGTATTCTGATATAAGGACTATGCAGTGAGTAGAAGGGAATGGTCATCAGGAAGGGCTTGCTGGAAGAGGTATATTAGCCTGGTCCTCTATGAATAAAAAGGATTTCAAAGGGAGGTGAGGGGGATGCAGAGAGGAAAGCTGGGGCCAGATAGTCTGTGGGGCTCTCCAATGCCAAATTATACCCCAAAGACAATGAGGTTTGAGCAGGAGGAGGGTGAATGAATGGCCTTTGTTTTTAGGAAACAGCACTGCCCAGCACCCGGGTCACCACCACTGGGCTCCAGCCTCTGCTGCCCTACTAGTCTGGCCCAGACCACTTCCCTTTGCATAACTCAGCCCAGTCTGGCCTAGTTCCCATGCTCACCTCAGTTCAGCACCAACTCACCAGGGTTTATAGAACAGAAAGGCATGAGCATGTTCCAAGCCCCAGTTTCAGAAAATGATTATATCTCTAAAGCAACCATTGCATGTGAAAACACAGTACACAGATGAGATAGGCAAATACGTGTAAAACTTAAGAGTCTCTAACTCCTCTTGAGTCAAAGTACTTGACCTACTAGTAGCTCCTCTTCTGATACTCTCATCAGTAGTGGTGCAAGGAACTACACACCCTGTGCTTCATGGGCCCACACTGGGAGGCTCAGGGAGCTATTTAGCCTCATTTCAATCAAAGTAAAGTGCTCTTCTCCATTTCTCACTCCAAAATCAAGCTAATTCCTAGCTTACACACTATTTCAAGATGTTTAAAGATGGCTGCCATGAGACCTGCAAGTGGTTGCTCTCACCTTCATCTATGATCCCCATCCAGGCAATGACTTTTTTCCTGCTGCAGAAATAAATGTGCCTTTCTAGCAAAATACTACTATCAGTGCAAATAAGTGGGCTTGGGAACTCAGATAAAACTACCAGACAGTCAACCCAGTGGGAAAAGATTCCCTGAAGCTCAATATACCACTTCAGAGAATTTAGAGAAATATGGAATTGGTTCCAATGGGCCTTATAACAGCAGCTTCTCCTCTCAGGTGGGGCTAAGGGCCCAGCCCTAGGCTATGGAACTGAATGGGAGAGGGTTGAGGGGGTCTGAAAATTCATTCCACTGTCAAGAGACTTCATATAGCCATCCATAGCCATTCCCCCAACAACCATGCTGCTCTAGGCCCCAGACCCATCTGCCACCAGTCATAGCCCTGACCCTCCAATATAGACAAAGACACATTACTGACTAGTGAATTATTTTCTTCCTCCAAGAGGGAACTAGTGAACTCCCACTCCCGTCGCACAGTCTCTTTCAGAATGCAGCTCTCTGACCCTGTCCTTCCTCATTCAAATCTCCCTTCCAAGGGCAACACAGCCTCTTTGATCCCTGTACACACAATACTCCTCAGCTTAAGGATAGCTGGGAATATTCATGAATTGAAGGGTATGTGTAGACATTTTTCAAATGTTTTCCTAAATGAGACCTATATTTATCAATAAAATTTATCATAGAAAACATATGGTTTTCAGCCGGCACGGTGGCTCACACCTGTAATCCTAGCACTCTGGGAGGCCAAGGCGGGTGGATCGTTTGAGCTCAGTAGTTCATGACCAGCCAGAGCAAGAGCAAGAGCAAGAGCAAGACCCCATCTCTACTAAAAATAGAAAAGAAATTAGCTGGACAACTGAAAATATAGAGAAAAAATGAGCCAGGCATGGTGGCGTGTGCCTGTAGTCCCAGCTACTTGGCAGGCTGAGGCAGAAGGATTGCTTGAGCCCCAGAGTTTGAGGTTGCTGTGAGCTAGGCTGACACCACGGCACTCTAGCCTGGGCAACAGAGGGAGACTCTGTCTCAGGGGGGAAAAAAAAAAATTCAAATATGTCCTAAAGTGAAAGGTATTTAATGAAAAAAAATTCAAATATCACATGAAGAAGGACCCTAGTAGAATCCAAAAACAAAAACTGAAGGAAAAAAGACTGGGAGGCCAGGCTCAGTGGCTCACGCCTATAATCCTACCACTCTGGGAAGCTGAAGTGGGAGGATCACTTGAGCTCATGAGTTCCAGACCAGCCTGAGTAAGATGGAGACCCCCATTCTCTACTAAAAATAGAAAAATTAGCTAGGCATCATGGTGCGTGCCTGTAGTCCCAGCTACTTAGGAGGCTGAAGCAAGAGGATCGTTTGAGCCCAGGAGTTTGAGGTTGCAGTGAGCTACAATGACGCCACTGCACTCTAACCAGGGTAACAGTGAGACTGTTTCAAAAGAGGAAAAAAAAAAAAGTCCAGGAGAAGCTTCAAAATGTCCAAAATTTTCTTGCTCTGGTGGTCAAAACCTTGAAAGAAACTTCCTTAAATTATTAATAATTTATTAATAAATTTCTTTCAACCATCCTAGAAGACTGGATTATCTTTCTAATCTCTTTACAATGAAATATGTTTCAAAATTGTTATGTGAAGAGATTAATTAGCTAAAGTGGGCAGCCAAAAATGTAGGGGGAAAAAAGTATCACAAAGTTGTGCTGAGGATATAAAAGAATTGTGTTAGTTTTAAAAGTTTCTTAAAATGTTTAAGGTGTTGAGTTCTTTATCATTCTAACTAAATTTTCACTCTGATACCTAAATTTGTATTATTTTTTTCTTAAAGAGGGTCTTTCAAATCATAAGAGTTTCAAGCCCCACAAATTCTGGCTCCTCTGCTGCTGACCACTCATGCCCCAATGGGGTAGCTCACATTGCTCTCTCAACTGTATTTCACTGTGGCCTTCACAACCCTTGAAGACAATGCACCTTAGTGAGAATGTGTCCAGAGGGAGCAACCTTCCCCACCTCCATCTCCAATCACACCACCCAAGCCCTTTTAACTCAGGCCTTCATAAAGATCTGTCCAAAAATACCTCAGAAGAGTTTGGAGATGAATCACAGATGATCTAAATTTCTAAACAAATACATTTCACAAAATGGGTAATCTCCCACTAACCTTCTCCTAAAAATGGCATTTGCTTCTTAAAGATTTTCTAAAATGTGGGACAAAATAGGTAATTATCCTCTAAGTAAATTTTAAAAACCAGCGAATAAAACAAAAAACAAACCATGGTACTTTTGGCTGACATGACCTTATCCTAGTATCAAATTTATTTATGTTTTTCTTCCTCTAGTGATACAGAATGTGTACAACCTACTTTGAATTTTGTAGTAGTTATCTTTAATTTTCTTTTAAACCATAACACTACCTATATTTTCCTAATTATCAATGTCAAAGATAAAACAGTAAAGGCTGGGCTTTTACTTTCTCCCAAAGGTCCCTGTCCCACACCCTTCCTCACAACCTACTTCTCAGTTTCTATTACCTAATCTATATCCAGATTTATTACTATTGATATTGCTATTGAATAACTGGGATTTTTTTCCTTTTCATTACATATCGTCTCTTTCAAGACTTACATTTGAACTTGATTTGTAACATTTGTACAATTTTATAATTATTTACACTCAAATTTGTGCTTAAATGATTTCAATTCAACATCAGGGTTTTCGTTTGTTTGTTTGTTTTTTTTAACACCAAAACTGCCCCATATGAGTTATTCCAATTACTCTTTTAGTTGACTGGAATATATCTACGAAAAAGTTGTTTTTGTTTTTAGAGACAGGGTCTCATTGTTGCCCAGGCTGGTGTGTAATGACACAATCATAGCTCACTGCAGCCTGAAACTCCTGGGCTCAATCTTCCTGCCTCAGCCTCCCGAGCAGCTGAGACTACAGTCATGTGCCACCACACACTACAATTTTATTGTAGAAATGAGGTATCACTATCTCACTATGTTGCCAGGGCTGGTCTTAAAGTCCTAGCATCAAGCAATCCTCCTGCCTCCGCCTCCCGAAGTGCTAGGATTACAGGCACGAGCCACTGCACCCAGCCCAAAGTTTTAAGAAAAATTTACAGATGTCATACAGGAAGATTTCAGGTACAGGTAGGAGAAAATAGCTAAAACAGCCTTAAACAATAAAGAACCATATAAGCTCACATAACTCCTAAGTCCAAAAGCAGGGTGAGCTCCCACTGAAGGCCATGTGCTAGCTCCCACTTCTCTGTATCTTCAGAGAACCTTTTTCTGTTGCCTTCACAAATGAACAACAGTTAGTGTGGTTATTTAATTCTTGGTCACAACCTTTCCCCCTTAAAATCTTTGCCTCAGCTACACTACACTACCTTCTGGCAATGTTGTAGAAAAGTCTAAAACCATCCTTCTCTCTCTTTGTAAATAATCTCCTCTACCCCCACTCTTCTGACTGGCTACTTATAATGTACTTTTCTTTATCCCTGAAATTTAAAAACTTCATTAGGATATATCTTGCTCTTTCCACTAATTTCATCTAATGCAGAATGAACTATGTGAATACACAGAAGTAGCTGGTGTTCTTTTTCAGCTCGAAGATACTTTTTCCCATTGAATCATTTATTACTGTTTCTATTCTATTGGTTTAGGTAATCACCTTCAGGAACAACACTTAGCTCACAGCACTAATTTAACTCTTTGCATTATAAATTTTGCTCTTCATGGATCCTAATGGAGTTTAAAATTCTGCAAATGCATTTAGAATCATTTCAGTTTCTCTCTCTCAGTTCATCCATTCTACAATTCCATCTGCCTTTCAACCAACTAGTTCTCAGCTTGGCCTATTGCCTTATCTCATCTTTCAATGACTTCAATCTTTCTTCAATCGTATTAAAAATAACACAAAGCAGATTCAATCTGAAATTTACTTCTAGTTTCTATAATTAATCTTTTTCAACATTATACTTTGCCTCTACTTCAAAAACTATATCCCCCTCCTATTTTCTTTTGGTGACATGCCTTTTTCCTTTTGCTTACAATTGAACAATACTATTTAGGCCCAATTTTTTCCAAAACAAAAGAATTGCTAGTTCTCCTTAGAATGCTACTAAGTTTTGTGGGTTTTTTGTTTGTTTGGTTGGTTTTTGCTTTATTTTTTCCAACTTTAACTTTGTAAGCTGGAGGGCTGAGACATATAAAAACTGCATTTCCCATTCAGGGAAGGTCCAGCTTCAAGGGAACTTTGGCTGTGTTAAGTCTCCTTCTCTGTGAACCTATCCTATTGGTTCTGTGTCCTAGTTTCTGTATCTAATTCTGTCTGACCTGGTTTCTACTCCAGATAGGTGGAATGCTACCCACCACACCAGGGAGGAAGGCTGTGGTGTCAAGGAGAAAACACTAGTAGTTCTGAGCATGGTGAAGCCACACATGTCCTTTGGCCTCCTGTTTCATCAGCTGCTCCTGAATATTGCTGCTGCGCAGGAACAAACCCAGCCCCAACAGCCTATGGCCACATGGGATCATTAGGCCTCACTCACTCTTTGCTCTCCCAAATTAGCAGAGCCAACATCACATCTTCTTATGCTCCTTGCTACCCTGCAGAGCTCTTAGGAAAGAGAGTGATGAGTCAGGTCCTGGTATTTCTTCACCCTGATCCCACCATTTATTATGATTCAGCTTTTTGCCTTTTTTTTCCCTCTCAATTACTTCCATCAGGGATCTGGTGATTCAAGGAGGGAGGTGAGGTAGGAAGTTAGACAAACGCTAATGCCCAAGTCACATCTTCCCTGGAAGTTAGTTGCCCATGATCATTTTTTTAACATTTTATCTTCTGAATTCTCTTTCTTTTGGCGTCAGCTATTCTATCTTTCTACAGAAATTTTGTATTAAATTTTCTCTTTCATGCTGTTGAGTTTTTCCATCCATCTGGAGGTCCTTGCTGTCTGTACAGATTTAAAAATAAGATGAAGCTAGTTGTGTGGCTTCCTTAGTGTTATATGTAGGTATCTTTTCTCATTAGATTTCCTCTTGAATGAGAAGGTTCATTATGTTCTCTGTGTTAGTGAGCAAAGCCTGTCCACTCGCAGGCTTCCTTTCAGGACAAAAAGTCAGGGGAAAAGCTGTTAGGCTGATAAGCTCCCATAAGAGAGGAGAGAAAAAAAAACACACAAAAAATTTACTTGGGGTGCTGGTACATACCCACAGAGCTCCAATTCTCCCCAGGCAGGGAATTCAATCTATGTAAAGAAATATTTGCTTAATGGTAAAATGCTATCAACAGCTGCCCTCAAAACAATAGTAAGAGAAGAGGAGGACAGATGGAAGAGTGTGGAGAGCACTGGCACAGCAGCTTCCCAGAGGGACTTTATTTGCAGCATGATTTCCACACTCACTCCTCTATCCATTCTGATCACAGCCTTGCTGCCACCAAAGGGCTGCCCAGAAGCCCCTCCTGCTTACTGTAAATCCTCATCCTGATTCATCTGCTCATAGGTTTGCAATTTTTTGTTCCTTCCAAAAGTGTGTTAAGCTCTTTTTTCTGCTAACGGTCCCTTTCTAGTCTGTTTTGTTTTGAGACAGGGTCTTGTTCTGTCACCCAGGTTGGAGTACAGTGGTGTCATCATCGCTCACTGCAGCCTCCCAAACTCCTTGGCTCAAGAGCAGCCAGGTGTGGTGGCTAACGCCTGTAATCCCAGCACTCTAGGAGGCCAAGGCAGGAGGATCCCTTGAGCTCAGGAGTTCAAGACCAGCCTGAGCAAGAGTGCGACTCCATTTCTACTAAAATAGAAAAGATTAGCCAAGTGTGGTGGCACACACCTGTAGTCCCAGCTACTTGGGATGCTGAGGCAGGAGGATCTCTTTAGCCCAGGAGTCTGCAGTTGCAGTGAGCTAGGATGTCACCACAGCACTCTAGCCCAGGCAACAGAGTGACACTCTGTCTCAAAAAAAAAAAAAAAAAAAAGACAGAGAGCGATCCTCCTGCCTCAGCCTCCCAAGTTGCTGAGACTACAGGCGCCATGCCATGATGCCCGGATAATTTTTTCTATTTTTAGTAGAAATGGGGTCTTGTTCTTGCTCAGGCTAGTCTCAAACTCCTGCCTCTGCAATCCTCCTGCCTTTGCCTCCCCATAGTGCTAAGATTAAAGGCGTGAGCCACTGTGCCTAGCCCTGCCCAGTCTCTTTTTCTCCACATACTGAGGTATAATTGACAAATAAAAATTATATATATTCCAGGTGTACAACATGATATCTTGATACACACAGACATTGTGAAATGATTACCACAGTCAAGCTAATTAACATACCTGCCACTTCACACAGTTACCTCGTGTGTGTGTGTGGTAATACAATCTTTCTTAGCAAATTTCAACTATAAAATACATTATTGCTAACTACAGTCACAGTGCTGTACATGAGGCCTCCAGCATTCATTCTATAACTAACTGCAAAACTACACTTTAAACAACGTCTCCCCATTTCCCCTACTCCCTTTTTCCCCACTATCTTTGCTATTTGAAGCTTATTACTTTCCTATCATTTGTTGGGATTTCAGGGTGAACAGGGGATGAAAGTTTGGTGTCCTATGTCCACTACTGAGATCATACTGGAATCCCTGAGAAGTAGGTCCTTCATACTTCTATTAACAGATTTTAGGACAACTCCCTTGAGAAATTCACTTTCTTGAACCCATTAATATATACGTTGGTCTTGAGAGAGTAAAAGTTTTCTTTTTCTACAGACAACATGATTCTGCTCCAGATGCAACCATTCATGAGACTATAAACTAAAGGATTACAACAGCAAGGATTCAATCTGGTCCTTCTCTAAATTAGGTTCAAAATAAACTTCAATCTTTCTCAATGAAAAGACGACACAAGCAAACTTAAAAACCTTCAAGATAACATAAAAGCCGCAGATGGGACCATCTGACAGAGGTGAGCAAAAACCCCTCTAACCACTCCCAACACTCAAACCAATCCAAGACTCAGTTCCACTCACAGGAAAAATACAAGTGCTTGATACTATATTGAGCTAACACACAGGTGAACGTAAAAAAGTGGCTCATGCCACAACATGGATGAACACACTGAGTGAAAAAAGCCAGACACAAAAGGCCACATACTATATGATTTTATTTGCATGAAATATACAAAATAAGCAAATCCACAGAAACAGAAAGTAAGATGAGTGGTTGCCTGGGTGGGGGGAGGGGAGAGAATGATGGCTAATGGGGATGGTGGGGTTTCTTTTTGAGGTGATAAAAATATTCTAAGATTAGATAGTGGTGATGGGTGCACAACTTTGTGACTACACTAAAAACCACTAAATTGTATGCTTTAAAAGGATGACTATCACAGTGTCATGGAATTACAGTTCGTTTCTAAAAAAAGAACAGACCAGGCATGTGGCTCATGCCTGTAGTCCCAGCTTCTCCAGAGGCTAAGGCTGGAGGATCACTTGAGCCCAGGAGTTTGAGGCTGCAGTGAGCTATGATGACACCACTATACTCCAGCCTGAGTGACACAAGGCCTGTCTCTAAAAAAACAAAAATTAAAAAAGAATAGGTACTTTATTAGGCCGGGCGTGGTGGCTCAGGCCTGTATTCCTAGCACTCTGGGAGGCCGAGGTGGGCGGATCACTCAAGGTCAGGAGTTCGAAACCAGCCTGAGCAAGAGCGAGACCTCGTCTCTACTATAAATAGAAAGAAATTAATTGGACAACTAAAAATATATAGAAAAAATTAGCTG